>LR139542.1:0-19028 GCA_900659605.1 Tisbe holothuriae | reverse complement strand
TAAATTATATCGATCTCTCTCTCTCTCTCTCTCTCTCTCTCTCTCTCTCTCTAGAGAGAGAGAGAGAGAGAGAGAGAGAGAGAGAGAGAGAGAGAGAGAGTTCTTTTGCTTCAAAATTGATAGTAGAGAATGTTCGTAAGTAACTCTTTTTAAGGGGTTGAATGAGGAACGAGAAATTTTAAATGGTCGGGCGACATGCCAAAAACTGAAACGAGATGAGAATACTTCTGAATAGACCGTTTAAAAAAGTTTTTTCGCGTGTGATATTATTAGCCACAGTTTAGTCTGGAAATAGCGTATAATTTCACCCAATTTTCGACCGGCAAAAGTAAATTATATCTGTCCCCGCCGCTCAAGTGTTGGCCTCGAGTCACCAAGTTTGCCCGCCAGAGTGTGGAAAATTGCCTTTTAAGTGTTTCTTGACTGGAGGCTGAAACTCGTAAAAAAGTCGGAACCCTTAAACTCTCTGTTGCTACAAATAAGTTACCTACAAACGACATATTTATACAACGAAAAAGTTAACCTTGTTCGCCTGTGCGGTCTGTAGTTTTATTCGTTTCCCCTCCTCCTCCCTAATTTGAGCTTGCTTCTAAAAGGCATCAATTGAGACAATTTATAAGCTTTCAAGTCGGCTCTTATACCTGCCCTAGAGTATATACACACCATACACAATCTGCGGCGGTGGCGTGGCAATAAAATATATTGGGCTTCAATTTCCTGCCGAGACTTGTCATTACGAGGAACGTTTTCAGGAGCAAATTATAGATCGAGCAGTTATATAATAAAAAGGAAAATAATAATGAAGAGTGACATTTGAAATGAAATCAACATTCCACAAGAGATAGATGAACATCCAAAACTTTTACTATTATACGAAACATTTTCGTGACTTTGGGGTCCTGAGTATTTTTCACTCTTCTTGGCGTTATGATTTATGTCCCCTGCATGCCTAATGTTATGTGTCTTTTTGCCAGCTCTAGAATTAGAATAACAATAAAAGCAAATAATGCCCTGTATTTATGCATTATTTCGACTCTTTTTGCCGTCGCCGTTGCTGCATTAGCACAACTGCTGCGACGGATGAAATATGGCCAAGGCATGAACTATTTCATTCCGGTACAGCAAAGCTGTGCCACAGTATACAGTGTGAATATAATAACCGCTCATTTGAGCACCGAGTCCACCAAATGTCTCTGCTCGGCTAATGAAAGGGAGGTTATTTTATATTGCCCTCAGCTTCCGCCTAGCTGCCCAGAATTAAGAAGCTGAGGAGGAATCCCATCCCTCAAACCGCAGAGAGAGAAGCTGGCTAATTTGAAGGTAGCTTAAATACCCATGCAGCCATTTTGGCCTCTTTTTGCCTACTCTTCATATTTCTTTCCTCTTAATCTGCCAAGAAAATGATTACCATCGTGTTTATGACTCATAAGAGAGAACAAAAGGAATGAACCGACGACCTCTTAATTGTTGCAAGTGTCAATGAAAAAATTAAATGAGAAGAAAAGGGTTCTCAAAGAGATGTAAATTCAGTTACATGCAGAGTAAGGCTCCGTTTAAATATAAATGTCGATATCTGGCAACCCTGAAAAGAGCATGTGAGAATGCTTCGAGCGAGGCATTCCCAGATGGAGCCATTTTCCTAGAATTCGTTTGAAGCTACATTTGTCACTATTTACAAGAAGATTATAACCTTCGTGAGTCTTTGAAATGATAAATCACACTTTATTAGCCACCTCCTCCCATTTTATACACGACTGCTTCTGTTGAAAGTCTGGGAATAATTCGTTCATATTTTCCTCCTCTCTGTCGCCGCAAGGGTTTGTAAAGTGGAGCAGTAAATTTCCTACCCACAAACTTTGATGTGCTCTTTTTGCCGCCGTTTTGTTTGGTGCTCACAAGGATGTTAAATTATGGTGCTCGTATGCCACGAAGCTACTGTCAATATACGTATATTGACTTGTAACAAATGCCATTGTCCCCAAGGGCTATAAATATATAGGCATGCATGGTAACCTATGACATTGCACAAACAGGCCCTAAGTATGTCTGTGCTACGTATATTTTATAAGTAAAAAATGACAAATCTACTCATTTGCACCCAATGTAATAATACTTCACACGTTATCAAACCCTTAGGTCAATATCTGGCTAGACGTATAGACACTCCTTCACCGCTGGTGGTAGCATTTCTAACAGCAGGCGGTTCAAGGCATGGAGTAAAAACTGGGGGAAACTTTTCCAATATCAAGAGATTTAGTTGCAAGGAGAGTGAGTGTACATAACTTTTTATTGGCTCGGGCCGAATTTGGGTCAGGAAGTAAATCTACAACAAGGCATCTTTCTGGGCCCTTTAAACTCTATTCCTAGAATGACTCTGCCGTTTGCCCGATCAAAATTGTAATCTCATCCCGTTGCAGTGTCCAGAGAGAGATAGTTAATTGCCTCATTATCAATAAAATATTTGGTCGTTTGCCAAGGCAGCATCTTGATACGGATCTTCTCAGAAAGAGATTGCCAATCCAGAATATAATAGATCCAAGACGAGATGGTCGTCACAAGACAAAGGAGAATTGGAAATAAGAGCTGGAGAGATGCAACACTGAATTTTATTGCCGGCCATTTCGAACGTGCTCAGATGCCTTTTTCCATCGATGAACGCGTGGGCGAGAAAGCATCATCAGTGTACTGTTATATCATCATCGTTCAGATAGCCGCCAGCTCGTCCAGATACTCGGCCGCCGACTTGACCACAATCATCAGGTCCGACACGTGAATCTGCAGCTGGCGCTTCCGGGCGGGGCGGTCCAACAGGTCCAGCTCGTCGTAGCCGTGGAGGAGGTCGGTGATCCCGGGGAAGGTGGACGCGCCGTAGGAGTCGAACATGCTCGGGGACAGGATGGCGTGACGGATGTCGGGTCGGTTGGGCAGACCCTGTGGGAGAATGAACACGCGCTCCAGTTTTGCGGCCTGCTCGTTTAGCTGTCTTGCCAGGAGTGGGTTGTCCGCCTTGGCTTCATTCGCCTCAAACCGGCTCTGCCATGTCACTGCCGCCGCGCCAAAGCGATCAATCTGCTCCTGAAGCGGCGCAATGTCAATGTTGAGTGCAGTGAGGTTTTGGAGAATCCCTTGGCTCTCAAACGAGGCCATGGTTGCGTTCATGACTGTGTAGTAGGCGTGCGGGTTGAAGTCGAGCAGGAGCGGGTCTGAGAAGGATCGGACGAGGCCGGTGGAGAGGCGTGCGCACGTCTTGAGGATGCCGTAGTCCGGGTCGATGATGCGGTCCACGAGGTCGAAGGTGTCGTAGCCGGTGTGGTAGGCAGGGTACTTGCTGTTGGCCAGGGTGGGGTACTGCTTAATGTCGGGCTCCAGGCCATAGTGGATCACAGGCATGCCCAGGAAGAAGATGAAGCTGGCATGGTCACTGTTGGACCCTGGGAGGCCCACAGAAGGCAGGTCAGGGTGAGTCCAGTTGGCCCAAAAGTCGTAGTAAGATTGAGCCTCATTCCATGGGTCAGGAATTGCCTTGGCCACCTCCATGATGGTGTGTGCCACTGTTGGGCTTGCATCTGGAGCTAGGATTGGACCTGAGGTGCAACGATCCACATTGATGTAGACGACGCCTCGATGGGACACTTTGGCAAAGTAGTCTTCAATGAACTCTCTGGATCCGATCAGGCCCATTTCTTCAGAAGCCCAGCTGAGAAACACAATGCTCCTCCGAGGTCTCCAGCCCGTCTCCAGCTTCTTCCCCAAGACTCTACTCACCTCCATCATCTGAGCAGTCCCTGATGAGGGGTCAACGGCTCCATAACCCCACGCGTCCCTGTGATTGCCCAGCATGACGTACTGATCGGGCTCAAACTCTCCCTTGATTATTCCAACCACATCTTGGCCAGGAACGTCCTCCAGATAATTGTGGGTCTTCAATATGACGGAACAACCTTTGCAGTCAGATTTGAACTTGCCTCCGAGGTTGTAATCTACCAACTCAGGGTTGATGCCTCCTACCCAATCTTCTGAAGGAGCTGCAGGGCCATCTAGACGCTTCATGATCTCAGTGGCGTCATCATATCCGATAGGCTGAGCGGGAATCTTCATCATATCAAGCTCTCTATGCGGAAGCCTGAATGCTTTGGGAAGACTTGGCCAGTTCGGTGTAGGGCGATCCCCGCCGTCACTGATCCCAGTCGAGCCGCGTTCAATGCTGTCCCCTGGCATGAAGATTGTATTCGGGTAGACGTCCTCTGGCTCAGTTCCAATGCCAGCCACGTCCTGCGGATCCGAGTACAGGATCATGCCAATGCACCCGTTCTCGTATCCATTCTGAATCTTGTTCCCGCGGAAGATCTTGCCATACCTCGCCATGCAGATGCTGCCATTGGTCTCAATCAGACCTTTGATCTCAGCAAAGTCTTCCACAGTGCCATAATTGACATAGACCACGTCTCCCTCGGCCTCCCCGTCCGGTGTGAAGGCCAGGAAGGCGTCCACAAAGTCCTCGTCCATACCTGTAATGTTCTCCCTGTTGCTACACGCGTGCACGAGACCGTCATTGTCATGCAGCTCGATGGTGTTGGGCTTGTCCTTGTTGGGGTAGGACAGGGTGATGGTGTAGTTGAGCACCTGGACGTCATCCAGGCCTTGGGCAGCCCACACATCACGGATGTATTGCACGAGTTCGAGGTCTCTGTCCCGGCCAGCGATGTGCGGCTTCCGGGTGAGCTCTTGCAGATACTCACGGAGGGAGTCCTCGGAGACGCTGTCAGAGTCGTCCGAGAGTGGGAAGGCCGAGAGCTTGTCCGCCAGCTGAGCGGTGATGAGGTTGAGCCTTGCTTGCTGCTCAGAGCTGAGCGAGTTGTCCGTGACCGAGTCTGAGGAGTCGTTTCCAAACCATCCGGCGCAGAAGAAGATGATGGCGGCGGTGACAAAGGCCGCAGAGCTGAAGAGGAGGATGCGATGGAGCTCCTTCATGGTGAAGGAGCTGAGGCTTAATGATTACGTTAATCTATTTTAATTGTTAGACATGTTTTGTCGGCATAAGATAACTGTTATCAAAGCATTTTGTCGGATTAATTGATTGCACTCTGTCATCGAGTCTTGAGTCCTGCTCACAATATGGTCAAGGAGGAAGAGGAAAGAAGAATAATTCATAATTGCGCTGCTGGCTCCTCTCGTATAAATAATATTTTGTTGTTGGCCGTTTTTTGCGATCGATCATCATTTACCAAGGAGGAGGAAGAAGGAATTTAAAAATTGCTTTTTGGGCATCAGTCATACGCAAAAAATGCGTCTTTGGAGTAATTGTACGCACGCTCAGATGAATGACTGCAGAGACTTTTTGCCCTTTTTAGGCTCATTTATAAAAGGGATTTGGAGCAAAGGGTTATTTTTAACCTTCTAAATCATAAAACTGACCGGGCGAAGAAGAATGAATCCACATTCCACCTTTCGTTGCACATTTTCTGCATTCACAAAGATTATCTCCATGGCCATATTTTATCTTTTCGCCAGATTTCACTTGCTCGCTGCATTATTTTCTATTCAACGAAGCGCATAACTCAGAAATTGAATGAGTGTAACTATTATTATTATTTCGGTCATCAGAGCAGGCGAGATATAATTATTTATGTGTGCTCAGCAGCAGCATCGATGTAATGGATTTTCGTCTCCTTCGCCACTTTTAGAAAGTTGTTCCTTTTTGCATTCTTGTGAGACCGTGGAGAAAATGTAAAGCATCGCCAGAGGCCCCCAAAGAGAGAGAGAGAATAAGCAATTTCACAGCGCCGCCGAGCAAATTGGGTTAATCATTAACAAAACAGCAGAATCATAATCATAATAAGAAGATTAAAAGAGGCTTTTTTGCGTCTGTGATTACTCAGCTTGCTTGTACCACACACAGACAATGGACTTGTTCTCTGAAAACCTGTTGAACCCAGCTTGGTCCGCTTTTCAGGCTCAAATGAGGCATTTTAATGTGACTCATTTATCACCTTGATCAAAGCTTGAGACAAAGGCACCGAGCTGAAAATAGAACGAGATCATTTTAGAGACCTGTGGAAAGAGTTCATTGAGTTCCGTTTAATGATATCGCACACGGGCAAAAAGTGGAACCGGAGATAAATTAATATTTGTTTATCATAAAGGAGAAAGCGAACGGAACAAGCAATTATAACAGGCAAAACGGTGTTATAAATGCAATAATAATTAAGCCTTCTTTACAGCCGGAAGGGTAATTTCATCAGTTTCTTATTGCCCAGCATGTGATGATGTGAAAATTGTATTTTATCGCGAATTAGACTTTCTTTCTTCTTGTCACGCGATTTAAATTATATTCCCTCGTGATAATTGCTTCTCGATTTTATAATTGCCACCGCTGCCGCTGCAGTTTGGAATGCATTAATTTCTGACCGCATTCTTGCAGATTTGATTCCACGGGCGATAAACGTGAAGAGTGCGTGTGCCCCAAATACTCATGAGAGTCATATTTTGGTTTAAAATGTGCAAAGATTGGTGTATAAGATAGGAGAGAAATTGCAGAGAAGAGACTTTTAAAGATGGGATTGAAGATAGATTGAAGAAGTGCATTTTTCGTCAAAAAGCGTTTAATTTGGGATGGGGGAATTCTGCTGACAACTTCTGCAAATGTCGGGAATGCTCGTAAAGTGGGCAAAATATGTCATTGGAAATATAGAACGATCTATTTTAAACTCAAGTTACATTTTTAAATCCTAGTTAATGAAAAGCTTAAAGATGGGCGACTTACATCTGGTAACTTATAACAAATAATGTAATATTTGTTCTGCCTTGAGTGTAGCTACGAGTACCTTGCAGTTTCCTCGAAGCAGAATCTTTAAGTGGAAAATGACCCTTTTTAGTCTTGTTTGCACACAAAGAAAAGCACTTTTTACCGATGCTGACTTCAAGACATCGATTGATGTTCCTTGGCAGACTTTAAATGCACCTCCTCAACACCACAACGCCCAGTTTTAACCTTTTAAAAGCAGCTTCCTTTTCTTGTCTCTTCAAATGCCTCTTTTTATGCATCTACCCGTCAAAGCCGAGTCCTCCACCTATTCTGTAATTAAAACAATTTTTGCGCTTCTAAAAAGCAGGTCAACCGAAGACAACGAATGCAATTTTTTGGCAAGGGGGAATTTGCATTGTAAAACCAGTTTCCTCTCCTTGAGACGCGTCAGTATTATTTATGGGCCCAGAATTAATTGACCCTTTTTATTCTCCTCTTCCATTGTTGTTAATCTCTTACTCTTTCTCTTGATTTAAAGCCAAACAAGGCTCTGAATCAAACAGCGGGGGATTCAAGGAGGAGGAAATGAGATTATTTATTCACAATCCTGACCAGTGGCCCCGGGCTCAGATCAGACCAAGGCATAATTGAAATAAAAAGGATTTTTCGGGCTGATAACGATGTACCGATAGGGTTGCCATAATGTATTTTAATTTAGGGTAGATAGCTTAAATGGCAACCCTAAATTCGAATAAAGTTCTAATCGAGCGTGAAATTTCCACCCAACATGATCAATTATGCAAATTCAATAAAGGAAAAGCTGGAACGGAAGCCAGGAATTTAAATAAAGAACTCTGTTAATGTAAAAACGGATGCCGATTTGGCCAAGTATTTTGTCTAAGACGCATTGTAGGCCTCGATGGCATTTGTCAGAGTTTCCAATTTGGAGACTCCCGTCTTTTGCCCACCCGCCAAGGAAGTTCCGCGATCTACAGGGCTCTAAATTAGATCAGAGGGCAAGAAAAGAAATCAGTTGAGATTTGCAAAAAGAGGTCCAAATATGTGGCTAATTCGACCGCCTTGTATTCAATTAGAACACTTTAGATGTCCTTAAGGAATAGAAACTAAGGCTAATTTATGTGACACGTTTTGTTCTGATCTTTCTTGGCTCTTGAAGAGTAAATTTATTTTGCAATGCATACAATTAGAATATGGGCTGGCCTGCAGAGTAAGTAAGTGAAGTAATTTGTCGCACACGACAAGACTTCAATGACGCATGACCAATGCGGTCGACCAGGGATGCCATTTTGAAGTAGGAAATTAGATTAAAGGTTTGACTATGCTTAGCACTATTTGAGAAGCAGTTTGGACTCCCTTTGCTCTTGTTTTTCGTCAAGGAAATGCAAACATGAAAATTAGTCAAATTTGGATCGTGAGCGCCGCTTCCCATAATTGCAGATTACACTCCATGCAAGGTCAGACTGGAGACCGTGCCAAAATCGAGGCTGAGTGAATAATAAGGCTAATAAATACATCATTGGTTGGGGGTGAATAAGCTTGGAACACTGGAGTTAAAAACTGGGTTCATGGGTTCAACCCCCCGTTAGAAATTGATTGTTGCCTCAGTGTTTTTTTTTTAAATCAGACTGTACATTTATTCACGTATTATGATAAGTTTTTGCCCAAAAACTTTCAAGCAAGCTTTATTATTAACGTATTCTGCATGAGAACAAACATTGTGTGCCAAAACAATTAGCAAATGCATTGGCCCTAAAATATGTATTTCCCAGGTATAATATTCTTTTTAGTCTTTTGTTTGATGCCCAAGGGGCCAATAGCCATTGAGCTTATAGTGTATTGGCTCCCCCGGGAGTATAATGGGTTATGCTGCTACCCTTTATATGCACATTTTGGCTACTTTACGACTCTGTTTTGTTCCACTTAAGGTGATAAAAGCGTGCGGTAGCAAAAGTTTTTGCTGCTCCAAATTTGTTTTTAAATTGTTTTATGATTATTCCCTGTGCATTTTTGGTCAGCCAAGAAACAATTTTAAATTTTGACACGCAGAGAGGGAAATATTTGGTCCTAAATGGAGATCTCGTTTGCACCTCTTTTGACGTCCCCACTTTTTGTCTGTTTTATGGTTTCGCTCGCCTTCGTTACGCTTTCAAGTCAACAGGAGAAGCTCCTTAAAATGTCTATCAGATCATCTCTTTTAACGGCTCGTAGATATTTAGGGAACCCGACCGGACTCTTCACGTTATTCATGTCAATGCCAAACGATTTCCTTCTCGTCGGTCATTTTGAAGCCCATTTTAAAAGATCCTGAGATAACAAGTCAGTAGCTAATAAATCGGGCAGCGGTGGCGTTCACAACTACAAAACAACACCCAATTGATGGAGGAGTAGCTTTGACTTTTGGCCCTGGGAAGATCTTTTAAAGGCAGTTGTTTTAATTCCTTTAATGGCATTGCTGCAGCCGTGTAAACCGACCGACCCTTGATTATACATTTTAGGCGGAAACACAATATTTCGCTGACCTTGCCCACGGCAAGCGGGAGTGACACAGAAATTACCGAATGTAAATCAAAAAGCGGAAACAACAAGAGTTCATTCATTAGCGGGAGTAGAAGATTTTGAGGATTTTGGAATTAAGATGCCGACAATTTGGATTAACGAGCTTGAACGAAAGAATAATCGATGATTTTGGCTTCATTTGGGGACAAAATTAATTGAAATAATTTTAGCATATGTTAAATATATTTATTTAATCATTCTAAATAAAGTACACTGTAGGCACATGAAACATTGTTTTGTATACGGGAATACTATTTACATCCTAATAATAAATTTACTAAACATGGGAGTTTCTTCTCTTTGCCTCCGCAAACCTCCCACTACTCACATTATTCCCTGTGAAGAACCCGTGCAGCGGCTTGGGCACCGGACTCTCCAACCTGAACTCGGACCGCCCCACCTCCGTCATGGTCTTCGCATCCAGCACCAGCAACGCCGCGTACGACACCTCCGGCTTCCCCCGGATCATGGTGGAGATGACCACGCCAGAGTCCTCGCTCCCGTCGCCGTCAGGGTCCGGCACGAACATGGGCTCGGCGCAGTAGGAGTTGCGCTCCGCCCACGTCTTGACCTCGCCAGTGTGCGTGTCCACCTTGTAGATCTTGCCGGCGCTCTCGGCGTCGTCCACGTCGGAGGTGATGGCGTAGAAGTAGCGGTACGGTTTGCCGTTGTGTTTGTCGTAGTAGATGGTGGGGGTCTCGCAGCCGACGTCGCAGATCTGTTCTGGTTGAAGTCTACAAATGTAAAACAAATTATTGAAAATATTAATATTGCCTTAACCGTGTTGATGGCAGTCTAAATAAAATACCTGATTTCGTTCCTCCTCCTCCTCTTTCCTTTTCCCCAGATTGCCTTCGCCTTGGTGTACCCCAGCTTTACCAGGTTCTCCCCCTCCGCCACGCTCTTATCTGGCTTCAGCGGCAGGACAAACCTCTGCGGCCGGCCCCTAAACAACTCCGCATAGTTGGGATCGCTCTGGGCCTCCTGCAGAGCATCCAAATACATGCAGTAGAGCATGTCCGGCCTGGAGTAGCAGCAGATATCGATGACAATGTTGTCGCCGTCCTCGTAGGCGTTGATCACGTGCAGGAAGAAGAAGGACTCGGCCTTGTAGACGATCCTCGTGCGCTCGCCGCTCAGCCGGTCCACCACGTGGAAGATGTTTGCCTTGCCCTGTTTCCAGCGCATGCTCTCGATCATGGGCTTGCGCTGGATGGTGCCGGAGACGAGGCTGGGCACGTTGACCGTCAGCGGCTGCTCCACCAGGACGAAGAAGCGGTCGGTGATGCCGAAGCTGTGCATGTAGCCGGGGTCGAGGGCCCAGCGGGAGGGGAAGCGGGTCAGGATGGAGGTGCGGTCGAATTGGCCAAGCTAGTTTTAATCAACATTATTTTATCATAATTATTCTTTCTTGTTGTTTCTCATACCTGTTCTTTATAAGCCAAATACGGCTTCTCCGATCCTCCCAGTTCAACCTTCTTAGCTCCCTCATCCAGCTGCCCAGCAGGAGTCTTCGTGATGACATACTCTGGACCCTTGAGCCCCACTTTCATCCCGATAGAGATCATGTTTCCATGATCGTCGTAGTGCGGGTGCGATCCGTGGTTGAGAACCCCGATCCGCTCATTCAGATTGATGATCTGCTGAGTCTCCAGCGTGTCCGGATCCACCTTGGTTATGAAGGGGCTCTCGTAAAAGGCGTAGTACTCGTCGCCCAGAGGGTAGACCGAGATGAACGTGTTGTCCGACATCATCTCGGTGAGGTCGAAGAGGAACGAGAACCGGCTCTTGAACGACTTGTTGACGGCGGTCGTGCCGTTGAACGCGAACTCGTTGGTGACGATGTTCTGGGCGGCGAGGTTCTTCTTGAAGTGGTTGGTGCGGAGGAAGCGGCAAGTGTAGTAGACGGAGCCCTTCTCGATGAAGTAGCGCTGCAGGAGGGCTGAGCCGTCAAAGAGGTGGCTTGCAACCTGGTCGCCAAAGTAGAACTTGCCGGGACCGTTCTGGAGGAATGAGCCTTGCAACCAGGAGGGGATGATCCCGGATACGGTGCCCTCAATGGGTTCGTTGGTCTCCTTGATGCAAGACCTGAGCCAGATGGACAGATCTACATTGGGATAGAGCCCCTGCTCCCTGTCCTGGCAAGGCAAGATCCCTGCGTATCCATCGCTTGGGACTCGCTTTGCCTCGGATTCGAGTTGTGCATTGAGGCTCTGACGCCTTTGTGGTTGTGTGTTTGCTTGGACAATGCTCATCTTGTACTGCTGATCTTCCAACTCGGATCCGAGGCTTATATAATGAGCATGAGGACAACATGTGAAGCGAGTAAAAAGGCTTTGGAATGATACCCGATATGGGAAACGTGTTTCGCTTCGTTAAAGTATTTGAGGCCATTTTAAGTGGACGCTGATCAATATAAATTTTATTGTAAGTAAGAGGCAATAATCATAAATACCCCTGTCAACAACTTTGGTTCTAATCAGACAATGGTAACAAGATCATATTTGCTGCTCTTTGTCATTTCTGATCGAGTCAGTGACATGTCTACGCATTTGGCTACGTCACGTTGTTCTCGGTGACACCGAATCCATTTAAGCCCCGTATGACTAAGAGAAGAAGCGCTTCCGAGAACAAGATGGAAAACGTGTTGAAGACGAACTTTGACATGGTCAGGTTAAATGGAACGTGATGTTACCAAGATCTTATAAAATAAAACATGCTAACTCATGTGCGGAGGCCCTTTTGGAATAACATACGAGACCTTATCATTCATTGCCTGTTATTTGATAAATATTGATTTTACTGTGAACTAAAGTACAATAAATTTTAGGATATATGAGAGAGCATGATAAAAAAGAAATGTTTTCAGGATAAATTCGAATATAATAAATATAAAAGATTCAATTTATTAAATGCATCAACATCATTTTTGAAAATGCATTCTTCGAAGAAGTTGCATAATAAACATATTATGGTTCTCGTGCAAATACTAAACACATGTTTATATGTTAACTTTATAAAATTAGCTTACTTGAAGCTGCACCGGTGCAAAAGATTGCATGCAGGAGAGTAACTTCATGCACAGCTGAAATTAGTTTAAAGTTATAGTTTTCAATAATGATGAGCAAATCGCCAATAAAAGTGGGACTTAAAATATTTAGAACTCTCCGAAACTTGAAAAACTTATTAATGATACTGACATTTACAACAACCTTGCTGCTGTTTCAACTCTTTTCACTGCCAAGCCAAATCGAAGATGAAAGCCTTTACAAAGTAAGATAAGTTTTATACAATTCTAAACGTTATTAATATCCCATCATAGATAGTCGCGCGTACTCATCCAGTAAAGATGACGCGAGTCTTTCAACCCGACCCCAATGGGTCCACGAGCGTCTGGGACGAGAGCGCTTCACCTGGATGCTCCAAGCTTCTAACCCGGTTCGCCCTCCCCCATACTCTGCCACCCACTGCACTACTATCCTTCCCTGGAAGTGGCAACACTTGGGCAAGGTATCTCATGGAAGCAGCAACTGGAATCTACACCGGATCCGTGTATCTGGACAAGTCTTTGCTGACGCAAGGTGAGTCCGGAAATGAGTCCGAAAGTGAGAGAATGAAGTTATTTGTGAGTCCCTTAAAGGTTTTCTCGGTGAATCGCGTCAGTTCATGGACGGCTCCACGATCGTTCAGAAGACGCACTACAACGGCGTGATTGTGCGAGATCGGAACTCCAGTTGGAGGGAGCACCACCTGAGGGACTTTGGGGGCAGGGCGGTCATCATCATCAGGAATCCAAAGGACGCAATCATATCATACTGGAACTTTAGGTGCTTTTGATCATGCTAACATACCGACATTCGATGCTAAAATGCATTTTACAGAGCGTCCGGATACAACCACACTGGCCACCAGGAGGTCTTAAACTCCACCATGGAGTCTCTCTTCAGCAACCACACTCTTCGCTGCACGGCCAAATGGCGCCAACTATACAAAGAGTGGCTTCCCTTTGTCCAGGCGAGAGTGGCAACCCTGATCCGGTACGAGGATCTCACGGCAGACCCGGTCGTGGAGATGGAGCGCGTCGTCAAGTTCCTGTCCGTGCAGTATTCGCCGAGCGAGCTGTACGAGAAGGAGCTTCCGCTGCGGCTGCGTTGCATCGGGCTGCACCCGTCCGGGGCGTTCAAGCGGAAGGCCAAGAAGCGGAACATTCGCTGGCGGGAGGATGGGAGTGATGTATTTGACTATCTGGGGCTGAGTGAGGTGTTGGATGAGGCGATTAAGGATGTGGATGGGCTGGTCGAGGAGGCGACACAAGGCAACATGAGGCTGGAATATTTATAATTGAGAAAAAAAATAGAGAGTAATAGTTTATGGGCTGTGAAGTTGTTGTTATAAATATGCATAAAAAATTATGATTATATCAGAGATAAATATAAATAAAGACTTTGAAACCGTTTAGTCTGCTTAGAGACGTTTTAATAAATTTATTTTTTCAACACAAGTAATTTTCAATCGATTTTTGGGTTACCGTTTTCACTTTCCCCAGATTGCTTGTATCCTTCTCATTTTACATTATTAAAATTATTTTTCGAAGAAGTCTACTTTACATAAATTGTTTTGCACGACAGTTCAAAAGCCGGATGACCTCGTGTATCAGTTTAAGAAGGGTAAAATTTGCCCCATATCTCTGGATTATCTAGAAGAATATGACACGGCTAAGATTCGAAAGAGTTATATATATCTTCAAGCAAGGACAAATGCATAGTAGGGGCAGTACAAACACGTATTAAATGTCACTGCCACTCATTACCTTGAATGCATTTCTGAACTCAGAACTAGAGCTTTTCTATACGCCTGACAGAGAAAACGCGACATTAATGCTTAATGCAATTTTTGGAAAGCCGGATTTTGAAACCTGGGATGTAGCATATATTTTCCCCTGCAGCTTTTTCTTCTTCTGTCCTCTTTCTGCTTTCGGTCAAAACTATACTTAAAGCGACTTGAAAGATACCCTCAAATTCCTTAGAAAGGGGGACGAGAGCATGAAGAAAAAGCTTATTTGCCTAAGGTAAATGATGCAAGGAAGCTGCTACAAGCATAGTAGAAAATAGCTGTTCTGCCGTGTCATATTCAAGAACAGTAAGCAGCCATTTCATGGCTCACTGCTTTGTTTGACTTTTGACACAGATCTCCGCAAGCAGGTGCCAGATGTGATGACAGCCAAATATTCAATTGTATCAAGCTCATCTATAATTGTCATTCCACGATGATATTGGGGTTGATAGAAGCAGCAGAAAAGGGACAAAAACGACAATGACCAGAAGCCGGTTTTTGTTCTCTTTTTTTCATGCTAATCGAGCGGTTAATCGTGTTTGAAATCGTTTTGTGTAGTAATTTTCGATTTTAAAACACGATTAGCAGAAAATAAAAGAGAACAAAAACCGGCCTCAGGTTTTTATCCTTCAAAGATCCGGTTTTAACTCGATTTTGTTCTTGTTGCGCGCGCTTTCCAGAGTCGACACCTTGCATCACCGTCCGAGAGTTGCAACAGAGTTTCTTCGTCTAATCTTTCCTCCCCTGCCTGGAAATACGTAAGAAAACTTCTTCTTCTTCTGTTGCGGGCATGTGCTTATTTTCCTTGCCGGCCGTCAGTGTTCCCTTGGGACAGCTGGGGATGGGACAAACCTTTTCTTTCTGATTCTCTCTTGTGCATGAAAACCACTGGTAAGGTCGGCGACTGACTGTGTTGCTACCACACTACTTTCTCCTCCACTGCCACTTGCTCTATTTTGCAAGAGGAGAGAAGAAGGCCCCAAAAGAAGGCTGATAAGCTTTCATCGTTCTGGCTGAGCCAGTGGGAGGAGGGAATATATAGGAGGAGGAGGAGGAAGAAGGGCATTTAAAGACCAACCAGAAAAGAGATGCAAGTTGCAAAGTATACAAAGGTTGAACTGTAGCAATGCAGTGACCTTATGTGTATTTCCCCCTCTTCGGACTATAGTGAAAGCTGCAATCTGGAACGAGATTAATGATGCCGACGAACAACAGTTTTCATCGCTAACTGGACAGCGACAACGGATCCTGTCATAACATGGCGCCCAGACGGTGTCGCCTCGTCCTCTTCAGGGCGTGCATATTCACGTTGGCCGTGGTGCAACTGTCGTGCATGATCGTGCTCTACAGGGAGTACGCGGTCGGCCAGGGTGCACCAGACCTCAAGCAGCCGCTGCTGAGGGGGCTGCGATCGCTCAGGACGCTTCTGTCCAACCCACCGCTGCTCAGGATCAATGCCACCAACCCCGAGGTGTTCCGGCTGAGCGACTCCAATGTGGACGATTACTTCCGGCCGGTGGGTGCTATTGGCCAGTGCTTCACTGAGGGCGTCCAGCTGATTAAGAGTGTGGCGCTGTCCAAGTGTGTGTGCAAGGAGGGCGAGTTCTTTGGGGAGGATTGTGGCGTGCCAGAGGTGGTGCACAGGCAGGCGGAGCGGTTGAATATGAAGAAGATTGTCCGGCGGGAACAGGTAATTTACAGAAATAATATTAAATCAATGGATTCAATGCATCTTGTTCTTTCTAGCCTCGGAGAATCATCTATGCGCTTCCAGTGTCCGATCCTCTTCGAGATCAAGATCTATTGGAGATCCAGCTTCGGAGCCTCCATGATGTCGTCGACGTCTTCCTGCTCTCAGAGCGAAATGAAACTCTTCGAGCAAAGCTGCACAACCAGAAACAACCTCGAGACGATGAGAACAGTGCTGAGGAAGAAATCACATTCCTGCGAAAGTTCCAGTCTGGATGGCTGAAGAACCTCCAGGACAAGATTGTCTACGTGTTCCTCAACCGGCGCGATCCTCCACTGAGGCAGCTGTCCAAGCAGGGACTCCGCCAGCTGAACGACGTCAGACTGGACGACCTCTTCATCGCCACGGATCCCGCAGCTCTCCCTTCGAAGCAGCTGCTCACCTTCCTCAAGCTATACGACGGCTTCAGTCAGCCAGTGTCAGTGGGATACAGACCGTCAGTGTTTGGCTACTTCGGACAGGTCGACTCCAAGGCGTTCCATGCACAGCCGATGCCAACTGCAATTTCAATCAAATTCCTGAGAGACTTCCTCGACTACGATGCATCGTTACTGAAGAACTCTGCCGTGTATTTAAAGGCTCCTGCCAAGGAGAGGTTTCGGCAGATGTACGCCTCGGAGGGGGAGCAGGTTGGTGCCTGGGAGGTTTACGGGGCTGGGTGGAACTGCTCGTATTGCTACTCTTCGGAGGATGCCTTTCAGCGGCAGTTGGAAGAGGAAGGCAAGATGGAGTGGGCGGGCAAGGACGTTGCTCAGCTCAAGGCCAGGGGCATGTTCTTTGACGGGAGCCGGTTTCAGGATGTCACCTCTTCAGAGGATCCGAATTTCGCACCTGAGTTCCTGCTAAAGGATCCGTCGAGATTTGAATATTTGCTCAAAAACTACTGAACTGTCAAAATAATATATTGTGCTGGCTTCAAAGTAATGATTAGCTTCCCCTCACGTTATGTGATCTTTAACTAAAATAATTACACCAATTATGTGATAAAACTTTTGTGTCTAATGAACAGCATAAATATAGATATATTCTAATCCTACATTTTGCAACAAAAGTTCTTTCTCCATTTTATTAGAGGCTTTTAGAGCTTTATGGTTTAAAGATATCCACATCATTTACACGGTTAGTTAGAGGACAAATTGTTGCGCATATGTTAGGTGTTTGTTAAATTTCGTGCCTTCCTCCTTGTTATTCGTATATGTAATCCAAGGCAAACAGGGCCAAAACTGGCTCGTTTAATGCGACGTATCACGAATCAAAGCATACATAAGATACGTTGTGGCTTCTAAAAATGCACACGGCTAGCAAGTCTCCTAAAACTGCGTCCTACTCCTATATAACACTGTATAGGGAGACCAAACGCTATTCAAAGACTGTATAGAGAGCTCTGAGCTCCTGGAATTCCCCTGTAGAGTTTGTGTAAAATTTGCTCCCCCTACATCGAGACACAATTTTCACATTTCCTGTCTCGTTGCGTCGGCCGTCGCCTAGCTTCTGCAGCAAGCAAAGCAAACGATCCATCTTGATGAAAAGAAGAGCCAGCGCGGCGGTCGAAGGCAGAGCACGATCAAAAACCGGACCGAGGACGGCCCAGAATCCCCAGAGGTAAGTCGTAGTATCACGCCTGAAGGTCATGGGGGCTGCTGCAGCTCTGGACGCGTTTTGACGCGTCATTGTGCCCTGGCTGGGGCGGGTTGAGCCACGAGGTTGCCTCAGCCAGGATGAGTCGCGATTCAAGGCTCTGCTTAGGCTGCGCGGTGGGTGAGTACGTATGCAGAAGAAGATAACAAGATGGCGACCGATCCGTTGAGAGATCCTTCCCGATGAATCAGTTTCTAGAGAAAGGCATGATTGGACTTGTCACGATAATCATGCCTATTTTATTAAACGTTTTTATACATTCTTTTTAGGTATCTTAACAATGTCGAACTCTGCTAATGACGTCGACTATCAGCCCCGGGTGGTCGTTCTCTTCTGCGGCAAGCGCAAGTCGGGCAAGGACTTTGTCACTGAGAAGCTGCAAGAGGCGTATCCGGACGATGCCAGGATCATCCGACTGTCTGGCCCGTTGAAGAAATGCTACGCCGATGAGCATGGGCTCGACTATGACTTGTTGCTCAGCGCCGGCGAGTACAAGGAAAAGTATCGGCTCGATATGATTAAGTGGTCAGAGGAAATTAGGTAATATTCTAAAATGTCCTGTAGTTTATTTTACATAAAATGTTAGTACGTACATACTTTTATGCAAGTTGTAGGATGCTTGCTTCTAGGTATCAAGCTTAAAGCTGAAGAATGTTTGAATCGTTCAAGATCAATCATGAATCATGACGCATCCACTGGGTCTGGGTTGAGTTTTAGATTTCCTTCCTCTTTTGCTCATTCATATACAATGATGCAATCATTACCATGCAATGTTTCATTCTGTCGCAACAACTATGTGACTGACGTTTTCCTTAACAAAGCATAATTCCCGCCCCCTTTATGTCTTCTCCGAATAAGGTAATTCCCGTTTGAGTTTACAAGGTTATTGTTCATTTACAGAAATGCCGACAACGGCTATTTCTGCCGCGCCGCCTTAAAACACTACTCCGCGCAGGAGCGGCCGATCTGGATCATCTCCGACTGCCGCCGCCGCACAGACTTTGACTTCTTTGAACAGCGCTTCCCTGGGTTGTGCGTTCGTGTGCGCGTCACAGCCTCCGAGGCCGTGCGCACCAAGCGCGGCTACGTCTTCCAGGCTGGCGTTGATGACGCCGAGAGCGAGTGTGGGCTGGACGGGGTTGACCGGTTTGACTTTGTGGTCGAGAATGAGGGGGAGCGGTCAGCGAGGGATTTGCTGAATGGGGTTGAGGGGAAGTTGGCTGGGTTGGGGTTCAGTGCCAAGTGGAAGTGAGGAAAGGACATTTAAAAAGTGATCACAAGAATATGAGATGATGCCACCGCTGCCTTGAAACTAAAAAGTATTTTGTCATAAACAGATGCTTCCGCACAAACAATAACTATATTTATACATGGATACTCAACTTATAAGCTTTATAAAATAAGAACCATTCCTACATACACTATACTTCCATAATATGCTAAATTAATATATTTATACACTTTTCAGTTACATATCGGCCACCC
>LR139541.1:0-33289 GCA_900659605.1 Tisbe holothuriae | reverse complement strand
GTTACCCAGGGTACCTTTCGGTTCATTCACCAGACACGCCATGAAAGCTCAAGTGCCACAGGGGGGATTTGAACCCATGACCTCCTGGGCCGCAGGGACAAGCGACTTGCGATCACGTCTAGTCGTCTACCACAATCTTTCTAGTTTTATTTATGTGGAAAGCTCTCATCTCCGACTATTTTTATCAGATTATCCGGCATCTATGGTCTCATCATCCTCTTCCACGTCTCCCTGCTCCGCTACATCGCCTACGGCCCTGTCGATATGCTCAGCAACCTCCAAGTCCGGTGGTGTCAAGACCTCTGGTGGAAGAATATTCTATATGTCAACAACTTCTTTGTTAATGAAGGATCGGTGAGTACTAAACAAAAACAAGCATGTATAATTGCGAGTAAGACGCTAAAAAATTAAAATTGCTAGTAACAGTTACTGTGCTCAGATCATGTAGTTGTACTCATGGGTATGTAACCCGCGCTCAGTTCAGAGCACAAATGTCTCATAAGTGGCTCATAAGTCTTTACAGACTCAGCTTCCAAGCAGCTCGTGCTGAAGCCGCCACCAAGCAAACCAGTCCTTTTGTCTCTTATAATAACTTTGGTTGTACTTAATGATCTTTCAGTGTCTTGGCCAATGTTGGTACCTCGCCGTGGACATGCAGCTGTTCTGGGCGTCTCCTCTCATGGTCTGGCCTCTCTGGTGGATCCACAAGAAGAAGGGCGTCAAGTGGGCGCTGGGGTGGTGCGCTGGGTGGGCGGCGGCCATGACGGGGGTTATACTAACACTGCATCTGGTCAATGACTGGCCGGCATCGGATTCCACAGAGTAAGACCTTTGGCAGCTGCGTACATACTGAGGAATCGATTATTGACCAACGCCTCTTGTATCGTAGGTTTATGACCAACACAAATTGTGAATCGTAAAACTAAAAAAAAAACTATTTTGATGGCCAATCAGGTTTATATTTACTTCTATTACCCTTAATTCACGATTTATATATTGCCGCAACATTTGGTATATAAAACTGCCGATAGGGGAGGTCAGTCAAAAATCGTGACCAAACACGTTGTGTTACAGCTGAGGGATAATTTTCTCTCAGCTGAGAGAAGAGGAACTTCTACTATAGTACTGTCAAACACATAGTACTGACACATCTGCTGCTGAGTTTAATTAACCTCTTCCTAAGACAGGCAGCAAAGCTGAGTCAAGGTAGACAGTTGTCAGTACTATGAGTTCAAAGTACTATAACTACGACAAGTTTCTCTGCTGAGTGCATGCAACTCAGGAAGGAACAACCAACTCAGTCTGGTCACGCCGTTCGGACTGCCCCCTAACGGTGATTGTGAGAACTGCACTTTGATATGTTTGGCTGTATGAAACAAAGGTTTAGTTCCTTTTGAATGCCCAGAGACTGAGATATTTTAGTTTTTACGGGTTGATTCTAATTCCTCCTCGTATGTTATAATTAAAGCACTTTAGTTATAATGAATATTTCCAAACGAACTTAGGGATTCTTGATTCTAGACTTCCATGTCAACAGGAACACAGACTTGGAGGGAAAAAAATCTACAAAGTCTGTGAGCGGGAACTCTTTCTTTCGTAGTTCCCGTTTATAGGCACGTCATGCACTGAGATAAAATCAAAGATTTTTTTTTAATGACCAAGTGGTCCTAGCCGAAGGTCCTCATCCAGATGACCTGTTAATGAAGTTTCCAGAAAAAAAAATATATATCATTCACTTGATTTTATGTATGCATCCGGCCATGTGGTGTAGTGTCCCTGCAGCCCATGAGAATTTCCATGCTGCAGTTACACTATCAAAAATGACACGTACAACATTCAAATAATTCCCGCTCTTAGAAAGAAAGGCGTATCCTGAGCTTGAACTCTCCCTCTTCAAGGGCTGCCTGGAGAGTAAGAAGACCATGTGGAAAGGCTCTTCGAATTTTTTGTTGAAGAAGGGGAAGAGGAGAAGAGCCTTCCCTCCCTTTCTTTTCTTCTTCTTCAGGAGACGGACTAGCTGATGGTGAGGCGCCGGTAAGAAAGAATCAGGCCAAGTCTGGCACTTTTTGTAAGTTGAAAATTATCTGTTAAAAAAGTGACGCCAGCCAAGTTTTATTTGCCTATTAATTGTATGGTCAATAATAGTCTCAATACCACGTAGACCCCTCACATCAAATCAATGTACGATCATCATCATCTGAATTTGCATGCAAGCAGTGCAGTGGACTGGAGCTGAACAGGTGAAACGTTATGTCACAAAGAAAGCTCATCGAGAGTTTTCCGTAACAATAATTAACATGAGATAAGATTCATGGCTTGCGAAGCAGCCTGTTGCAGCTATAAAAGATATAAAAATGATGAATAATATATAAGCCATTGCCGTTCATGTAGACTCAACATAATGCATTATACCAATGTGTTCGGTCTAAATTTTAAGTTAAGGGGAAACGTCATTTTACTTACTACAAAGAAATATTATTATAATATAGAAATGTCCTCACCTGTTTCAAAAGTAATACAAAGAGTAATAATGTCCACTAAAGATCATTACATAATACATAAACGACTTAAATTTAATTGCAGGCTAAGAAAAAGTTACGTTTACTATATGCCATATATTGAAAACAATCTAATAGACGATTGACCAAACTCTCTTTAAATACATGTGTATATAGAGCAAGTTAGATTGACCCTGCTATAATTTTAGGTGGTATACCCATGCTGCCCTCTCGTCAGTGTAGGTGCTGAGCGCGTGAGCGATTGGTGCGCATTGGTGTGACTCAGCGGCCGACTTGCCCTCTCCTCTCCTCGTCTCGTCTCCTCTTCCCTCATTCCTCTGCCTCCTGAGCTGCGTGTTCGTACTTGTGCGCGAGCACACTGCCTGGGCTGAGCTACTGGACCGGTTACTCTCGGTTACCTCTCCCTCTCTCGCCTCTCTCTCCTCCTTCGTGCTTGCCTGAGTTGCGTCGATCCCGCGCACGGCTCGTTCCGTGGAGCCCATTGCTCTGCTGACTCTGCTCGCAGCTCACGTTGAGCGTATGCGTGCTTGAGTGACTCAGCCTGCCCCACCTCCAAGACTCGCTCTGCTGCTCACTCTGCTCGTTCGTTCCCTCCCTCCCTCCCTCCGTTCCTTCAGCCCGCTCGGTCGTCGTTTGTCGGGCAGGCAGCAGCAGCCGTTCCCTCGCACGCAGGCGGCAGGCTCCCCTCCACTCTGCTTCCACACTCCACACTCCACACTCCACCCTCCACAGGCTGCACTCAGCGTGAGCTCAGTCACTCTTTCGGTTGGGATCGGGAAGGAAAAGAGAGATTTCAAACACGACTGCGGAGTGCGGACTGCGGACTGCGGAAGGGAAGGAAAAAAGGGACAGCAGTGACATCAACACGGACCCGAAGAGAGGCGCTCACCAGAGGCCTCGACCGCTACAAGAGTGCGAATCCTGCCTGCCCTGTGGCAGAACGAAACACCGTTCCAGTGAGGGAGTGAGTGAGCGGCGTGAATCACGAGTGCAGTGCTGAGCGAGGACCCGGCTTGGGCCTCCTCCCTCTTGAGCTCCCCACCTGTGGCCTCCCCTGTAGCCTCCTCCTCCTCCTCCTCCTCCTCCCCTGTGGCCTCACCATGGCTGACGTGGACAAGAGCGACCCCGACTTCAAGTACCTTGTGGTGGACCGCAATGCGTTCAACGACCCCGCCACGCAGGCCGAGTGGTCCAAGAAGCGTCTGGTTTGGGTTCCCCACGAGAACTCCGGCTTCCTCGCCGCCTCCATCCTCAAGGACCGCGGCGATGAGGTCGAGGTGGAGATCTCGGAGACTTGCAAGCGCGTGCTCGTCTCAAAGGACGACATCCAGAAGATGAACCCGCCAAAGTTTGACAAGCAGGAGGACATGGCAGACCTCACGTGTCTCAACGAGGCGTCCGTGCTGCACAACGTCAAGGAGAGATACTTCTCGGGGCTCATCTACGTAAGTCAGAGAACAAAAAAACGAGAAAGAACAGGAGACACGGCCCTGAAATCGAGTTCATAACGGAGACCATGCAGAAGAAGTTTGGGGAGAAGTCTTTAAAATCCAATCCTCCCACTTTTTGTCCCCACCTCTCCTCTACCTCTTTTCTCTTTCTTGCTGCTCTTCTTGCTCCTCCTGCTGCGGCTTTTGCAGCTCGCTCTGCCTGCCGCCTCTGCCCCGATTCGGGCGGCGAAGCAGGGAAGATTTTTTTTTTTCGGCCGCTTTGCCGCCGTCCGTCCGACTCCTTCCTTACTTCCTCCAACTCCTCAATCCTACTCTCAACGGCCCGCTGCCTGGCTGCTACGTTCGCAATCTATCTCAAGTCCTAACTTTGCCCTTCCTGTTTTCTGCTTCTTCTCTACTTATACATGCAGTCCCTCTGCCGAGCTGTGGAACATGTTCGTACACCTTTACAATCAATCTTTCGAGGATGCGCGAGCCTCTCTTTGAGTGAGAATGGGCCGCGGCGTAGAGAAGCACATATCCTAATGCATATATACAGATAACAGAGATGGACTTTGTGTCAGCCCACCAGGGATCACTTTTAACATTAGTACATTCCCCTTTTTTTCCTCTTGCTGCCAAGGAGGTCCATCTTTGGATCTGATCGAACATGCAATCCTTTCATGGCTTTTGTACAAACATCCCATATGTTCGTTTGGATTGTAGCCTTAAACAGTTTCCTTATCAACGGTTATAGACAATGACTTCTTTCGCCGCCGCCGCCTCCTCCTCCTTTTCCTCGTCGTCCGCTAATTTCGATAAAAGAACTGCAGAAGGAGCAAACATTACATAGATGACTCATCAGTCGATTACTACTACAACCTGTCGGCTGACTGTTATACACTTATAATAAATCTCTTTCTTTCCTTGCCCGTTTAGACGTACTCTGGCCTGTTCTGCGTGGTTGTAAACCCGTACAAGCGTCTTCCCATCTACACCGAGAAGATCGTGGAACTCTACAAGGGCAAGAAGCGCCATGAGGTCCCGCCCCATGTTTTCGCAATCACGGACACTGCGTATAGGTAAAGCACCTAATAAATGGTGTGTTTGGAACAAAGTACTAATTTCATCTTTTTCTCCTCATCTCATTTCAGATCTATGCTGCAGGGTAAGTGTAAAATGAATCGTGGTTACTTTTTAGAATGTTTTATTTGTCGTCGACCGTGACCCTCGACTTCAAAGAGAAAGAGAGCGAGGCAAGAAGTAGCACAAAAAGACACCTGTGCCTCTTTGGCCTGCGAATAAGTTTTAGGTATGCTGACTTTTAAAAAAAAAGTTGCTGGCACCGCGTAAAAAGTAAGTGCCTGATGCAGCTCTGGCGTCTGTTCTGTCAGTTGGGGGTCTTTGGAATGTGTCTTGGTGCCTTCATTGCTGCCTGCTGGTCTTCCTGCTTGGTTGGCGGGAGGACTGGCTGGCTGGCTGGGTCACCTTGGGCCGTTTTTCCTCTCCTCTTCCTTCTTCATTCTCACGTTGCTCGATTCGTTTGTAGCTCGATAGAAGAAGAAAATCCTTGAGATGAGAATGTAAAATCTCCTCCGCTTCTACTTCCTTCTTTTGCTTATACACTCAAGATAATGCTAGTTGAGCTCTTTAAATCCTATTGGAAGTTGAAGAAAAGATTTACGCATTCACTGACAACTATACGAGATGCAACAACACGTATGCTACATCTATGCGAGTTTGTCTTTCAAACTTCTAAGAAAATATATTCCTAGGCCTTTTACGATTCATAGGGGTCTAGAGCGGACAGAGTTATTTTTCAAGAATAGTGTCAAGTTTCAAAAAATCCCAAGAACAATTTGCTTGAACTGCAGTTTATTCCTCAGTTAGGAAACAATATTAAATATTTCCATCTATGAAATATCTCTGCATATATTGTAATGCGTGTCAAAAGGATCTGAGTTAGCTAGCAGGATCGGGCAGGATGTAAAAAGAGAATGGGGAAGGCAGGCAGTTCGCAACCGCCATGCCTCAACTGCCGATGTAGATGTAGCGGCGGCCACAGCAAGCAGCTCATACATACCTGTGGGCTGCGGCTGCGGCTGACAGCGCTTAGCGCTGACTACTACAGACTGAGCAAGGCCGATGGAGATGCTCATTCGACCTTCAAGACGGGCAGTAGGAAGGAAGGAGATGGAGAATGTATTTGGAAGCGTACATACAATCGAATGAAGATGACTCACAGACAAAATTAGAATATCTGGGATTATATTATTATTTAAATTTCAGATCGTGAAGATCAGAGTATCCTCTGTACCGGCGAGTCCGGTGCTGGCAAAACTGAGAACACGAAGAAGGTGATCCAATACCTCGCCTTCGTGGCCGCGTCCAAGCCCAAGTCTTCCTCGCACACGCCATCCTCGGTAAGTCCGCCAACAGTCGTCTTATGCCTCACTTTCACAGAACACCAATCGGAGCCATTTCACATCACAAGATACACTTACTTTTTGCACCCTTTAATACGTTTTCTCGTTTGCAACCAACTGTGCGCCTCGTGAAATATCAACAACTACCACAATTGCATTTTGGGACAGTATTCTGCACTGCATTTAAACAAGTTTGTGTGCCTGTGTCACTCAGTATATCAAACAGTACAATTATATTGATCGTTCAATTAAACATGTTTGAAGCATCTTTCTATTTCTTTTTCTTCTCATTTTCATGGCTCTCTACAGTCGGATGGGCCAAGTTTTGTAAGTATAAATTATAATAAAGTAACAGAAAATACTTTAAATAAAATTATAACCCCTTGATATGTACATAAACAATTATATGCTACAACCTAACCCAAAAATATTCTAACTGCATGACCACACAACACACTCAAATATAAATATCTCCCGCGCGCTCTCCAATTTCTCCCCTCTAATACCTCTAATTTCTCTCTCCCTATTCTCTCAACTTTCTTCCTGTACAGAAGGAATCGGAGTTGGTTTTTTCGGTAGGTACCTTTAGAAGAATGGTTTTTTGCTATTTATATAAATCACTGAAAATGCTGTTTGTTGAGCCTTGCCTAACATTTGTCCGCGTTCTCTCCTCCTTCTCTCCTTTTTTTAACCTTCATGCTGCCACTTCTTCCAAAAGGAATGTTCCCACCGTGATCGCCAGCAGTGCTGTGTAAGGGTCATTTGTAACTCTTGTGTTTGCAAGGTTTATTTTTACGCGTTAATGTAACCCTGCTTTTGGATTGCAACCGAACATAATAATGTCGCCGTGGTTCTAATTGTACTTCTCCTTTTAGGGCGAACTGGAGCAGCAGCTGCTGAAGGCCAATCCCATTCTTGAGGCTTTTGGAAATGCCAAGACGGTCAAGAATGACAATTCGTCCAGATTTGTAAGACTAATTAAAAATAGTAGTAAAAGGATTGCTTTAATTGTGTTTTTCCGCTACAGGGAAAATTCATCCGCATCAACTTCGACACCAGCGGCTACATTGCCGGGGCCAATATCGGTAGGGCGCTTCTTTCGCTTTGAGGCCGTATGATCCTATCTTACTTTTCCTTTCTTTTTTTCAGAGACTTACCTTCTCGAGAAAGCCAGGATGATCCGTCAGGCTGAAGAAGAGAGGACGTTCCACATCTTCTACCAGCTCCTTGCTGGCGCTAACGCCGAAGAGAGGAGTGAGTTACATTTTTAACTAATTTAACGAATGAACTACTCTTTGCTTACTCCCTTAGAAAAGTACATCTTGGAAGAGCCCCGCGCGTACACGTTCCTTAGCGGCGGCAGCGTGACCGTGAACGGCATGGACGACGCCGAGGAGTTCCAGCTGACGAACCAGGCGATGCGCATCATGGGCATCAGCGACGAGGACTTGGGATCCATCTGGAAGGTCATCTCCGGCGTGATGCTCTTCGGCAACATGGAGTTCCGCCAGGAGAGAAACTCTGATCAGGCGATTCTGCCGGACGACACCGTCGCGCAGAAGGTGGCGCATCTCTTTGGCATCAACGTCAACGAGCTGACTAAGGCGTTCCTACGTCCGCGTATCAAGGTGGGCCGCGACTACGTGACCAAGGCTCAGACCAAGGAGCAGGTTGAGTTCGCCGTCGAGGCCATCTCAAAGGCCATGTACGAGCGCATCTTCAAGTGGATCGTGATGCGTCTCAACCGCTCGCTGGATCGCACCAAGCGGCAGGGAGCCAGCTTCATCGGTATCCTGGATATCGCTGGATTCGAGATCTTTGACCTCAATAGCTTTGAGCAGCTCTGCATCAACTACACCAACGAGAAGCTGCAGCAGCTGTTCAACCACACCATGTTCATCCTGGAGCAGGAGGAATACCAGAGGGAAGGAATTGAGTGGAAGTTTATTGACTTTGGACTTGACCTCCAGCCCACTATTGACTTGATCGAGAAGCCCATGGGCATCATGGCACTCGTGGATGAGGAGTGCTGGTTCCCCAAGGCCACCGACAAGAGCTTCGTGGAGAAGCTCGTGACCAGCCACTCAGCCCACCCCAAGTTCGTGAAGACCGACTTCAGAGGCGAGGCCGACTTCTCGGTAATCCATTACGCCGGCAAGGTCGACTACTCCGCCAAGAAGTGGCTCATGAAGAACATGGACCCACTGAACGAGAACATTGTGCAGCAGTTCCGCGCTTCCCAGGATCAGTTTGTTCAGAACATCTGGAAGGACGCTGAGATCGTGGGAATGGCACAGCAGGCGATGAGCGACACTCAGTTTGGCGCCCGTGCCCGCAAGGGAATGTTCCGCACCGTGTCGCAGCTCTATAAGGAGCAGTTGGGCAAGCTCATGGAGACCCTGCGCAACACAAACCCCAACTTTGTGCGTTGTATCATCCCCAACCATGAAAAGCGCGCAGGCAAGATTAACGCCGGCCTGGTGCTTGACCAGCTGCGCTGCAACGGCGTGCTCGAGGGCATCCGTATCTGCAGACAGGGCTTCCCCAACCGGATTCCCTTCCAGGAGTTCCGCCAGCGCTACGAGCTGCTCACCCCTAACGTGATCCCCAAGGGGTTCATGGACGGAAAGAAGGCTTGCGAGAAGATGATCACTGCTCTGGAGCTCGATCCCAATCTCTTCCGTGTGGGACAGTCCAAGATCTTCTTCCGCGCCGGTGTGCTGGCCCACCTGGAAGAGGAGCGTGACCTGAGGATCACCGATCTCGTGGTCAAGTTCCAGGCATACTGCCGTGGCCTCATTGCTCGTCGTAACTACATCAAGCGCACTCAGCAATTGAACGCAATCCGTATTCTACAGAGGAACTGCGCTGCCTACCTTAAGCTGCGCAACTGGCAGTGGTGGCGCCTTTACACCAAGGTGAAGCCTCTCCTGCAGGTGACCAAGAACGACGAGAAGGTCCTGCAGAAGGAGACTGAGCTGAGGGAGACCAAGGAAAAGCTGGAGCAGCATGAGAAGGTGGTGGGCGATTTGGACAGGCAGTACCAGCAGGCGCTGGAAGAGAAGAACATCCTGGCCGAACAACTGCAGGCTGAGACCGAGCTTTGCGCCGAGGCGGAAGAGATGCGTGCTCGTCTGGCTGCTCGCAAGCAAGAGCTGGAGGAGATTCTGCACGACATGGAGGCTCGCATTGAGGAGGAGGAAGAGAAGACTCTCAAGATGAGCGAAGAGCGCAAGAAGCTGCAGTTGAACATCCAGGACCTGGAGGAGCAATTGGAGGAAGAGGAGGCAGCACGTCAAAAGATGCAGATTGAGAAGGTGCAAGCCGAGGCCAAGATCAAGAAGTACGAAGAAGACCTGGCGCTGTTCGAGGACCAGAGCAGCAAGGGCACCAAGGAGCGCAAGATCATGGAGGAACGCCTGAACGACGTGACTGCCACCCTTGCTGAAGAGGAGGAGAAGGCCAAACACCTTTCCAAGCTGAAGGCCAAGCACGAGAGCACAATTGGCGAGCTTGAAGAGAAGCTCCGCAAGGACAACCAGCAGCGTCAGGAGGTAGAGCGCGCCAAGCGGAAAATGGAGACCGAACTGAACGACGTGAAGGAGCAGGTTATGGAAAAGAAGACCCAGGTAGAGGATTACCAACTGCAGCTGGGCAAGCGCGAGGAAGAACTGGCACAGGCTATGATGCGCGTCGACGATGAGGCTGCGCAAAAGGCCAAGGCACAGAAGAACCTTCGCGAGGTCGAGGCCCAGCTTAACGAGGTGCAGGAGGACCTCGAGGCCGAGAAGAACGCCCGCGTCAAGGCAGAGAAGCAGAAGCGCGACCTTAACGAGGAGTTGGAAGCGCTGAAGAACGAGCTGCTCGACTCTCTCGATTCCACAGCCGCCCAACAGGAGCTGCGGACGGCCCGCGAGAAGGAGCTGGCCGGGCTCAAGAAGAGTCTCGAAGATGAGACTCTAAACCACGAGACCATGCTCGCCGAGATGCGCCACAAGCATTCGCACGAGTCCACCCTGCTCAACGACCAGATCGACCAACTGAAGAAGGGCAAAGGACAGCTGGAGAAGCATCGGCAGCAGCTTGAGGCTGATCACTCCGACCTGACCGCAGAGCTGAAGAACCTTTCTTCCAGCAAGCAGGATTCGGAGAGGAGGCGCAAGCAGCTGGAAACACAATGCGCCGAGCTCCAGATGAAGTTGACGGAGACTGAGAAGCTGCAGGGTGAAGGCAACGATAAGGTGTCCAAGCTCATTAGTGAGCTCGACTCGCTGAGCAGTGCACTCAATGATGCTGAGAACAAGGCCAGCTACGCCAGTAAAACCGCCGACGCGCTTGATGCTCAGTTGTCCGAAGCAAACAACCTTTTGGAGGAGGAGACAAGACAAAAGCTGGACCTCAACTCTAAGCTCCGTGCACTCGAGCAGTCGAAGGAGTCCATCTCTGAGCAGCTGGAAGAGGAGGAGCAGAGCAAGCGCCAGCTGGAGAAGCAGATGAACTCGCTCATGTCTCAGCTCTCGGAGGCAAAGAAGAAGGCGGAAGAGGAGGGTGACATGGTTACCCGCCTTGAGGAGGGCCGCAAGAGGAGCAGCAAGGAGTTGGAAGAACTTCAGCACAAGCTGGAGGAGCTGCAGGCGGTGAACGAAAAGCTCGACAAGTCCAAGAAGAAGCTTGCGGCCGAGCTGGAAGACGCTAGTCTGGAGCTGGACACGCATCGCACCAAGGTGGTGGAGCTTGAGAAGAAGCAGCGCAACTTTGACAAGATCCTCGCCGAAGAGAAGATGAACGGCGAGCGCATCGCAACCGAGCGCGACAACGCTGAGCGCGACGCACGCGAGAAGGAGACGAAGCTGCTTAACCTGAACCGCGACTTTGAGGACACCATCGCTCGCCTCGACGAGGTGGAGCGCGGAAAACGTCAGCTGCAAAACGAGCTCGACGACCTTGTCAACTCCCAGGGCAACGCCGACAAGAACGTCCACGAGCTTGAAAAGGCCAAGCGCTCCCTTGAGGCTGAGCTGGTTGAGATGAAGCAGCACATGGAGGAGCTGGAGGACGAGCTGCAGGCGACGGAAGACCAGAAGATGCGCCTTGAGGTCAACATGCAAGCGCTGCGCACGCAGTACGAGCGCGATCTCCAGGCCAAGGAGGAGTCCGGCGAGGAGAAGAGACGTGGAATGAGCAAGCAGATCAGAGACCTGGAGGCTGAGCTGGATGAGGAGCGCAAGCAGAAGGTGGCCGCCATCAATGGAAAGAAGAAATTGGAGGCAGACTACAAGGACCTCGAATCCACTCTGGAAATGAACAGCAAGCTGAAGGAGGACGCACTCAAGCAGCTCAAGAAACACCAGGTGGCGCTCAAGGAACATCAGAGGGATGCCGAAGAAGCCCACCAGTCCAAGACCGAGGCACAAACGCTTAGCAAGGACCTGGAGAAGAAGGTGAAGGCCCTGGAGGCCGAGATGACCCAACTGCAGGAGGACCTCAGCGCCGCAGAGCGAGGTCGCCGCTCGGCCGAGACTGAGCGTGACGACCTTCAGGAGGAGATCAACAATTCTGCGAGCAAGGGCACCCTGCTGAGCGACGAGAAGCGCCGTCTGGACGCCCGCATTGCTGCTCTCGAGGAGGAGCTTGACGAGGAGCAGGGCAACTCAGAGATGCTGATGGAGCGTGCCAAGAAGGCCCAGATCAGCATCGAGCAGATGACCACCGAGCTGGCTCAGGAGCGTGGCGTCGTGCAAAAGCTGGAGAACTCCAAGATCCTCCTCGAGAGGCAGAACAAGGAGTTGAAGGCCAAGTTGCAGGATGTGGAGACATCGCAGAGGGCAAAGTCAAAGGCCACCATTGCGGCGCTCGAGTCAAAGATCGCCAATCTGGAGGAGCAGCTCAGCGCGGAGACCGCGTAAGACCACATTAAACGAACCTCTTCCGCCATTCTTAATATGTTCCTTCCCTTTCAGAGATCGTATGCTGCAAGCCAAGAGCAACCGCAAGCAGGACAAGAAGCTAAAGGAGACTTTGCTCATGCTGGAGGATGAACGCCGTCACGCCGATCAGTACAAGGAGCAGGCTGAGAAGGTGGGCACCGCAAGGCAAACTTATCTTCTGCAGTTGCTTGACTCCTTTTTTCCAGGTCAACTCCCGCGTGAAGGCCCTGAAGCGCCAGCTGGATGAGGCCGAGGAGGAGATTTCCCGTGAGCGTGCGCAGAAGAGGAAGACGCAGCGAGAGCTCGAAGACACTCTGCAAGACAACGAGTCCAAGGAGAGAGAGCTCACAAACCTCAAGAACAAGCTGAGGTAAGAATAACCGAGAGACAGACTCGCCCAGCATTGTGATTAAGAACTATCAACAACACTTAATGCGCAGCGTGTAAAACACACTAATGAGTAATGATGATTAATTCGTTTCAGCAAGCGGGTGTCCTTAAATTAATTATTTCGTTCTCATATCTCATCAACTTCCTCTCTTTTTCATTTATATCAACGAGCGTACATGTCGCTTGTAAGTTCTTGGATAAAATGTAAACTATCTATGGTCTTCCCTTAATTACCCTGACTTGGGGGTTTCTGTCTCGTATTGAGCTTGGTCTGGCCTTGTTTCAGGGGCGGTGCCACCTCAAGCGGTCGCCGCGCGCGCGACTATCTCTCGTCGCTAACCTCTCGCGCCGAAATTACCACTTCCACGTCGACCGTGGAGACGACGACGCAGATTTCGTCGTCGTCGTCCGCGTCCTCGGCGGACACGCTGACCAAGAAGGAAGAAATGATTGAGCAGGAGCCAAGCAGAAGTAGGCAGCCTTAGAGCGAGCAGAGGGGGAAAATATAGTATTGCTAGTGGGCGAATAGATCTAGGGATGAAGGAATCCGATAACACTGCCTTGATACTACCAAGCTTCAGGGGCAGGTCACTAGGGCTGACCTCTAAGCTAGCATGAAGCTCTAACATGGTTAAGGTTGTACCTTACAATAACTGTAAAATATTATCCGACAGCATGCCGTCCGACGAGAGGAAAGACGACAACCGACAGACCATTGTGTGGATGGAGATTTAAATTGTCCTCGTCGATCAACAATAACTCTTGACAAATTATCTAGCCTTAAGATTGATGTTAGATATGCCACTTCCTTATGATTTCTCTTTAAAACTGTATTTTATGACCCAAAAACACAATTACTGTTCGATCCTAGACCAAAACTGACTAGCTATAATGCTTTGCTACCTCTCGTTTTCTTACGAATCCTCAATCCTGCTTTTAACCATTTTTTCCTGTTTCTCTTCTAGGCGAGGTGGCCTCGGAGGATTGCCATCTTCGCGGCTAGGCCTCAAATCCCGGGGTAATTCTCTCGCTCCCACCGAAGATTCTACCCTGGACGACGAGCCGTCTTCTGTGGACGACCTCGACGAATCGGAAGCTAAATGAGAGCAGGGAGGAAACAGCAAAAAGATCCGAAGATAAGAAAGAAGACGAAGAAGAAGAAAGAGGATGAAAACAACATGAAAGACAAAACTAGACGAATAACAAATGCAGCAGAGACAGATGGAGAGGAAGGGTGGAAAGAAAAATTATGATTATTTATTGGGAAGTGGAGGAAGTGGGTTGCAGGAAGATGCGATGATGAATTAAATTCTATTTAATCTATTATTATATTTTATACTTTTAAAACAAACAAAATCCGCATCGTGGCTCCTGCAAGTACTTAGAAACAGGAGGAGAAGAAGAAAAAACATACTTTTCCCCGCCAGCATACAACCGTTCTTGTGTGTTTCCATTCCTACAAATTGAAGGGTCAAAACTTTAAAAATATGTAAGTTAAGCGTTCTTGTGAAATGTGCCAATTTGATATGATGATAAATAAATGATTATATTTTGTACTGCTTCTAAGCTATTTGCGTACAAAACAATTTTATTCTGATATAACCTTAAAAGAACACTCTTTTCTTCACTGTTTCTGGGCCATTTCTCCATTGCCTTTCTTGCTCTTAACCTCTTCTGTGGCTATACTGTCCATAAACGTCTCCGCCTCGACGAGGTCGAGTCTCGCCACTGCGGTCAACCGACCCTCCTGTAGACATGACGGTTCGTAGCTGAAGATCTGAATACATTCCCGCAGGTATTGGATTACTTCCTGGAAAATAATCACAAGAGTAAAAGGAGTTGGAAGGTGCTTCATAGACTCCGTTTGCTTATGAAAAGAATTTATTAGTTAATATAGAAGTTTCAATATTTTTTGTTGAGTGTACAATCAAGTAGTTTTATAAATACGTGTTTGTAGAGAACTGAATGTTAAAATTCATAGTTGTACAATTTTACATCGTAATCTAGGACTACTTTATCGAAATGGTTGTTGTCTTAATACGTTTATATCCAACTACAACTAAAATGTGTGTTATAAAAATATGGACATTGAGCCATAGACGGTAGTAATAACAACATAGACAGTAGCAATAATCCTGTAGTTATAGGATTATTGGACAGTAGTAATTACTACCGTCTATGCACGTCTGAGCACTAAATATGTGGAGACGGTTCCATGAAAACTCGACACCAATTCAAACTCGACACCAGGAAAACTCGACACCAGGAAAACTGGACATCATATAACTTGACACCATGAAATTTCAACACCATGAAATTTCGACACCATAAAGAAAAAACTGGACACCATAATATTAGTAGAAATGCATTATCTCTGCCCCATATATACTAAAGTAAAAAGTTCTAGAAATTTAATTTAATATTAATATATACTGGATTGGCCTCTTATACATATGAATATTTTAATTAAATTAAATATCTCTGCAAAAGCATTATAATAGTCATATTACAATGAAATTAGCTAAAGCAGTCTATTATTTCATATATTGGTTTTCCTTAACACGTGCCACATTGAAACCTAATAGGACTCAACTAGCAATACTAAAAATGTTAATTTTAACTTAATTTATTTTCGTATAAATGGACTGTTCATTGCATTTACTTTACAGAAGGTTAATAATTACAAATCAGCTACTTTCCTCTAATTTCCTCCGGTAGTTTTCCTATATAAAGGAAGTCCTTTAAAACGTCCTTTGCCTGCATACAGTTACCAGTATAGTAACCACACTACCAATATCATCAACTACTAATGGAGGAGTGCGATAATCTGACAGTGCATTGCTGCATAGCAGGCGCGCTCTATTTAATATAGTTATTAATCCTGAATTACTCATAAAATTAACAGAACACCCATACAAACCTTAGTAAGCATTGCCTGCACACTTGTAAATAAGAGCAATCACCAAAAGATAATGTTACTTTGACATTAACTTTCTCTAACAAGCATGTGATATAACTATAGTAATAGTACATTAATGAAAATTACTCTTGAAAGGCATTTTCTTTTATCCATGCCGTTGCCTACCTCTTTTTATGGTTAGAGACAGCTACAAAGACTATATAGCTTCTTTGATTTGGTATGCAATGGTGCATGTTGTCAAGTTATGTATTGGTGTCAAACTTTGCAATGGTGTCGAGTTTTAAAATGGTGTCGAGTTCTGTATGGTGTCGAGTTATGTAATGGTGTCAAATTGTTGGTGTCGAAAATGTAATATGACGAAAATGCATGGTGTCAAGTTTGTGTGTGTCGAGTTTGATATGTGGCAAAAAATCATGGTGTCGAGTATGTATGGTGTCGAGTTTTCCGGTCACCATGTGGAGACACCGTGACATTACTTTTTCAGAAAACTCATGGACCAGAATTTACAATAAAGTATCATTTATTGAATCTCTAGAAAATGCCAAAATTAGCTATGTAACCGAATATTAAATATGTGGTTCTCATACCCTCTCAACTACATCATGTGTAAAGTTACTTCATCAGCATGCCCCGTCTTGGCATAAGCAAAGAATCAGAGGTGATCCGCTCATCAGAGCCTGCGGAAAGCTGCGACAAAAATATTCGGCACCACCATTTAAGAATTTGTTGCAAAGCTCTAATATTGGTAGCTAGGTTTTAAGAAAGATTTACTGGGAATCACTGCATATAAAAAACTAAAGACAAACAGTAATTCGTTACTTTTCAAGGTTGCTGGGCCAGTACTGGCAAAGCTGCCCTCATACATTATCCTGGAGGTTCTTCATCTTATTCTGGTAGAAGAGCACAACTATATACTTCCCTTACACCGAAAACACCATATTTGTTTTACACTGGAATATGTTGGGGGTTCTCTTACCGTTATAATATTTTTCAAGTGCTGCAGACTTATTTCTCCTCTCGTGTACTTCCTTCTTGCATACGTAGCAAGCGTTGACTGGAGTTCGTAGAGAACTACTCCTCGCAGACGGGAGATTCCTACACCAATATAGGAAGCAATCAAGAGATGATATAGTCAACTGCTAATCAAATAACATACCCGGGCTAATCGCATTGACCACGTCGAGTATTTCTAGGCACAGCTTTTGCTTCAAGACGAGCTCCTTCTCCTTCACCTGCTCTCGCCCATTCTTCTCGCTGCTCTGCTGCTGCTGAGACTTGCCGCCGTTTCCAGCCGGTGCTTGCGTCTTGCCCAGCATCTGACACAGCGCTAGCTTCACGTCCATGAGATAGAAGTGGTTCGGATGCAGGTTCTGGGAATGCTTGATGATAAAAGTCTTGCACGCCTCCTCGCTGCCCTTTTCGAGCTTCACCAGCTCCTCCCCGATCGCTGTGATCACGCTGTCCACGTACGTTTTCTCAACCTTATTACCGCATGTATAGCACTTCCATGGCGTGTCCGCGCTCTGCAAAGGAGTCTCGGGGGATAAGTAGCCTTTGCCTGGGTACGCTGTGGATGGGGTTGCCGAGGGCGTGCTGGCAGAAGAACAGTTCGGACAACGGATGGAAGAGAAGAAGGTTCCGAATTCGGTTGGGTCTTTGCACCGAAGGCACTGGCATTGGAAGAACTTTGTCTCCACGAGATGGTGCTGCCTGTTTGCAGTTCCCCACATGGGGTCGGAGTACATGATGGCGATATGCTCGCCCTTCTTGATGGGCACCGCAGCGCGAATGGAGAGGATGGCGTTCATGTCAAAGTGCTTGCTCGCATTGGCCACGCAGTTGTGCTCCAGGTAGGAAATGTTCTCAAAGAGCCCCACGCTGGGACAAGAACTCACTGGGCTCTCGTGAGCGTTGATGAAGAGCACCCCACAGAGCCAAAGGATCTCCAGGTCGGTGCAGCTGTCCTTGGGCACGCCAACAATGCCCCTGAGGACTCGCAGCACTCTCTGGTCACGGTCGAAGCGACCCTTCTGCCGTCTGAGGTCCTCGTGGGAGGCGAGGCCCATCAGAAAGTCAAACTTGTCCTTCTTGTCTCGTTTGAGCGCAATGGCGCGAAGTAATGGAATGAGTTCATAGAAAGCGTCCAATTTGGCCAGATCTGCATCCTTGATGGCCTTGACCTTACCAGACAAGGCGGTGATGCTGCATTCGGGTTTGTGAACTGGGGAGTTTTGGCATTTGGGACCGCAAACGTACCAGCCGCATATGCTACACCTGAAAAGAGAGAAAGGTAAAAGAGAAGCTCGTTATTGTGCCATCCGTGCGTTATTAGGTTTCCTTTACAAACCGGTATGTTCCCTCAATTTGTTTGCAGCAAACCATGCAGTTTGTCTGTCTGGCGGCTACAGGTCCGAAGACAATCGGTGACTCCATGAGAATGAGCTCTCCTGGTTTAAGATCTCGAGTCGCATAGAGGTAGCGCCCCAATTCTTCGCTTTGCCCGACCTGTAATAACAATATGCAACAGTAACTAGTACGCAAACCATATTTGCAGTGATATACGTACCTTATAGGCGCTGCAGTTTGCCTTATGCTTCTTCCAGTGTAACTTTTGATGTTCCTTGCAGCAATAGAATGTGACGTAGCAGCCCGTACACCTCTGATTGGCGCTGTTGCCGCACATGGCGCACAGAAGATCGTTGCCGTCGTCAGCCATCATAGCAATGCTGACGTTGGCCTGGAGGAAGAGTATTTGAAGAGGGGGGAATCACATTGGTTATTACATCGAGGATCAGATCTCAACACTTTTGTTCATGCCTGCTGCACACCACTCTAGTACATATACTACAGGCCAGCCTTCGACCTTAGCTACACATCTACTAAGAGAAAGAAGAAAAGAAGAAGCTGTTCACCCTAGGTGTTCTATGTGGCTGCTTTCTCTTCTCGCTGAGTGAAGAGCAAGAGACAGAAAGTTTCCGGCCAGATCGCCTAAAAATACTCGAATGTGGGCAGCCATAAGAGAGCTGGGAGTTTTCAGTTAGGGGCAATGTCTACAATCTTCTCCTATATGGCACTTCACCTATGAAAAGACAGTTAGAAGAGCAAACATGAGATCTATGTGTCGCGGTAATATAGTTGCCATTCGGGAAGAAAAGAAGGAAATCAATATTGCTAAATTCCTATTAAAGGGATCAGAAAAAAATAATATTCCACTCTCAAAAACTTAAGCACATGTTTGGTTCCAGGCGGTAACTATAAATATTTTTTACAGGATGACCGTAAGTCTGTAACTACGAAGAGATTAGGGGGTTATATAATTCGGGCGTAAGTTATTTTAAGAGTTTTATGAACCATGCAAATTTTAAATGATTTTAACAATGTTCTTGAGGGAGATTAGTTTTACACAAAGTTTTATAAAGTTTTATAGGGTTCATCCAATGTAAAATTAAAATGTATATTTAATATTTACCTTCTAACAATGCATTAAAGCTAGTTGACTATAGGGCCTAGTGGTAAAGATGGACCTTAAAAAAGTTTTACATTACAGTACGTATATGTATCCCGAATATTGACCATGCATAGCTAGCTACAAAAGAATATTAATTCTTATGAAATCCTATGACTCATTTGGTTCCTTCTGCGCATCTTGAGCACAAAGAAAGAAGGTCCTTCATCTCTTCAATATGGGGAGGAGGGCTTTCTCTTTTCACCTCCTGCGTAGCCCATGAACAAAGAGCAGTATCGATCTCCATTTCTGCGGCCAAGGCCCTTCGGCTCTCTCGCGACGGCCTTTTCAGCCTTTCCTCTCGCCTGCCCTACTTCTGCTCCCCCCTCTTCCTTGGAGCTTCAGAGGGAAGGTTGACATCATGGAGAACGAGGGTTGAAACGAAGCCGAAGACAAACTTTCTTCGACTTCCGGAAGGGAGGGTACCGTTAATCGCAGGAAAATGCATTGTGATACAATGAGGTCCAGAAGATCGTTAGAGACATGCATCGTCATCGTGCGCGCAACGCAAGCATGATCCAGACTCTGAAGAAGAAGAAGAAGCATGACAGAGAACGGATTGGAAGACGACGACTCGCAGTAGGAACATAGTAGGTCTCGGCGTCGCTCGATCGACATGGCGGGAAACCAGGTGGCCAGCGCCGGCGCCAGCGGCGACCTCGCACCCAGCGCCCTGCAGATAGCAACCAACATCAACATGAGGGCAGCAGCTTGCGGTGCAGGAACAAGGACAACATGACTTTGCTCGACTACTTATCGAGGGGAAACGACTTCTTTTAAGACACCATGGGAGGGACACGAAAGGGTCAAAGGACGGCTGTGGGAACAGCACTAATTGTCTTGTGGATAGCATCTGGTAAGTCGAAATACTACCTGGACATACAGAAGCTGTAACTCTTAACCTTAATCCCTCAGGATTCGTGACTGAAGCCAATCCAGACGCTAAACGTCTCTACGATGACCTCCTGTCCAACTACAACAAGTTGGTCCGGCCGGTCGTCAATGTGACGGATGCAGTCACCGTCAGACTCAAGTTGAAGCTGTCCCAGCTCATCGATGTGGTAAGGATCGAGCGATTGAAAACTGAATCAAGTGGCAGCCACTAAAACTCGATCTTTCTTCTAGAATCTTCGTAACCAAATCATGACTACCAACTTGTGGGTAGAACAGTTTTGGTACGATTACAAGATGCGCTGGGACCCCGACGAGTATGGCGGTGTGGACATGCTGCACGTTCCCTCAGACCACATCTGGCGGCCAGACATTGTGCTTTACAACAAGTGAGCGTTTTGTTTGTGGCTTATGACGACTAGGCACATACATAATTGATACTTGATTTCAGCGCCGATGGCAACTTTGAAGTGACCCTGTCCACCAAGGCCACCCTCTTCAACACCGGCCTTGTAGAGTGGCGTCCCCCGGCCATCTACCACTCCTCGTGTGAGATGGACGTGGAGTACTTTCCCTTCGACGAGCAGACTTGCGTCATGAAGTTCGGCAGCTGGACGTATGACGGCTTCCAGGTGGACCTGCGCCACCAGCAGGAAGAGCCCGGGTCCAACGTGGTGGTTGTGGGCGTGGACCTCACCGAGTTCTACATGTCGGTGGAGTGGGACATCCTGGCGGTGCCCGCCATCAGGAACGTCAAGTTCTATACCTGCTGTGATGAGCCTTATCTAGATATCACTTTTAACATCACCATGCGGAGAAAGACGCTTTTCTACACTGTCAACCTAATCATTCCCTGCATGGGAATCTCATTTCTCACGGTTCTTGTATTCTACCTACCATCTGACAGTGGGGAAAAGGTATCGAACGCCGATGGATCGAGGCAATCTGTCCCCCAGTTAATGCCTTGTCTATTTGCAGGTCAGTCTTTCCATCAGCATTCTTCTGTCGTTAACGGTATTTTTCCTTCTACTGGCTGAAATTATTCCACCAACATCACTCGTAGTGCCTTTACTTGGAAAATTTGTTTTATTCACTATGATTTTGGATACATTTAGGTGAGTGCTTAACCGAGCTGCTCCACTTAAGCGCAGTGCTAACAGAACATATTCTTCTATTCCAGTATATGCGTTACTGTTGTTGTCCTTAACGTGCATTTTCGATCGCCTCAAACTCATACCATGGCTCCGTGGGTGCGGAGAGTGTTCATTCATATTCTACCCAGGCTTCTAGCAATGAGAAGACCTGTTAGTCAGGAGTAAGAACTTATATTTCAATATAAAAGCTATTGTATCCTAATGTCCTTTTTACTCCCCACAGGGGCAACGGCCAAAATCAACATCCGTCGGTCCGCTACGGCAAGTACGGCCTTCCCGCCGCGCCTCCTCCCCCTCCTCCTCTGGCCAGAACCTCCATGTCCTCCATGGGCATGGCCGTTACGGTCTCTCGCGAGGATGAGGAGGACGACGACGGTCAAATGGACAAGATCCGGGTCCGCAGTGTGGGCGGTGCGGCCGCGTACCCATCACCTCCGCAGCCAGCGCACCACACCACCGTCTTCTCAAAGGGGCATCACCACCATCATCAGCAGAACGACTACAACAACTACCTGTCTGAGGACTCTGAGGGGGGCTGCCTCATCCACGGCCCCGTCAACTTCGCCTCCCCCATAGAGTTCCCCAGCAACAGCTGCCCCGAGCTGTACCGCGCGCTCGACGGTGTCCGCTACATCGCCGAGTGTACGAAGCGCGAAGAAGACTCGAACAAGGTGAAGGAGGATTGGAAATATGTCGCAATGGTTCTTGATCGCCTATTCCTCTGGATCTTCACCGTGGCGGTGCTCGTGGGCTCCGCAGGGATTATTCTTCAGGCTCCCGCTCTATACGACACCCGCGCTGCCATCGACAGGGAGTTCTCGAGCATCGAGGCGGTCACAAGAAAGCCGCTCTCGGAGCAGAAAAAGAGCCTCTACCTGTCATAAAACATCGGAAGAAAAGTTTAACACGAGTTGAGTTGCACGTTCATTATAACAATAGCTTTTAATTTTTGAAATAAAACAACATTCTTTGGTTTATAATTTATATTACAGGGCTTTATCAACCGTTACTTCATTACAATGCGCCAGTTCTTACTGCGCGTTATGAAAGAGAAAGCAGCTGCTACCTCATTCGGTCACTTTCCCCAGTTTGCCTGTCCTATAGAACGTGGCCCTGTGGAGTGTTCTCACATATATGCGCCTTCTACCTACAATGAAATGAGCCTTCTTGTCGGCAGGATGCAGCCAACCGAGTCACCGAGCTATAAAACTGCTCTCGCGAAAAATTGCGATTAACCCGTCATGTACGTCAAGTCTAGTTTACGATTAGCCCTTCATTACCCTTGAAGCCAGGCTAAGGAAGAACACTTGCATCAAAAGTACGCACTTGATTACATATGAGAGAACATATACTGTGAGAACGCATGCAAATTTCTAAGCAGTCGAATATTACACATTTTGCAATGTCCTACAATTTCCACTGTGCTATTCTGTGCCCGAATAAAGAAGAACGTACATCCGAAGAACGTAGTTAGCATTGATCCGAGCTAGGCCTAGCAAGCTTTCCTTCTTCGCACACCCACCAGATCGAATTTTAGCGCTCGCTCCTTCTTTCCTTCCTTTGGCCTTACTTCCTACTCCTCGTTCAGTGCTTCTCTTCATTCCACCAGCTTCCATTCTTCCACGGAAAAATGTTGTAACCAGGATTAAGCATCGAGTGGCGTTCTTCTTGGAACAACCGGAGGGCGACTATGAGCATCAAGCTCATTCTCTAACGTGATCCGGAGGCGAACGTAAATTTTTTGCCATGGAGGTCATTGATTTGAGCCGGTCCCGCCACGTTGAGCGCCTGCTCGCCTCGATGCCAGCACTGCCAGGGAAGGGCGAGCTCAACCTGCTGGAGGCCGCTCTGCACGAGCTCACCTTCCTCAGACACATTGATCGCGAGCGATTCTACTACCAAAAGGATTTCGTCAAGATTGCTCTGTACAGGTACGAGACGTATTGGATTCCATTCCTAAGAAAGGTTTCGAGCTCCCCGGAGGAGGATCTCCGCTTCGCTCCCCCTTGGGACATCCATTGGGTGTGGCATGTGCATATGTTGGCCCCGGTGGCGTATGCAGCAGACTGCGGCCGGCAGGCATCCAGGCTTCTGGGACATAAGCTGAGGCCTCTGGCTGAACTGGAGAAGCTTCGGTCGGACACAGAGCCCCGCTGGCGGGAGCTCTTTCCGACCGTGCCGTTTTACATCAACCCTGGCAGCATCAAGTCGGAGGACGCGACCACAGCCAAGAACCACCAGACAAAGCTGGAGTACGATGTTGTTGCCGCTGCGCTTCGTCAGGCAGTTTTCTACTACCAGGTATCCCTCAGTCACTACCGCGAGGGCAAGTTTCTAACGGATGCCGTCACCCGCTACAAGATGTATCTCTACCTGAAACAGAAGAATCCAAGTCAATTTCTCGTACCTTGCTATGACATGGATCTGATCTGGCACACGCACCAGGTGCACCCAACCGACTACCAGGCGGACACCAAGCGCGTTCTCGGATTTGTGCTCAGACATGACGACTCCGTTAACGACCGCGCAGAGGGATCCAAGCTCAACAATTCAGACGAGGTTACACGGAAGCTCTGGTTTAGCATGTTTCATGTGCCATTCGCCCGACCTGGGTCCATGTTCAGAGGCAACCCCCCTCAGGGGCGCCTTTTTGAGCTCTCAGCCAACTACCAAGCTGGGCTTTTGGCCCCCAAGGAAATGGACGTTGAGGTCCGACAGATAGCGTTTGTTCGAGTGCCAACAGAGAGTACGTCGAGCACCGAGGAGGGGGTCACTTGTACTCTTCAGCTGGACACGGACAACAATGGCATCCTCAAGAAGAAGAATCTGGAGCTCTTCTCTAAGGAGTGCATCATTAGCAAGGCTTCAGAGAAAGAGCCGGTGAAGATCAAGAACGACCCAGACGGGTTGGTGCATTTTGGCGTCACGAAGAAGAATACACCAAAGCTCATTGTAAAGCTTGCTTCCACGTCCAGTAAAAAGGGCATCAATTGGTTTTCCAACTCAAGAAGAAGCAGCATTGCCAGCTCAGAGCCTCCGTTGGACCTTTTCTCATTGTTGAAAGGTAAGCGCTGCATAGTGTGCGAATATTCAACGCCTTCATTTTTTGTCAATCTTGCAGATATCGACTCCAACGATTCCATGGATCTCTTAAACATCCCCCACAGGCTGAACCTCAGCAGTCATGCCAACGGCGGTGCCTCTCCGTGCCCATCTTCTGCTTCTCTTTCCTCAGGCTCTACTGCATCTTCAAGCAAAACCTCGGCAGCAACTGCCATGAACGAGCACACATCCATCGATCTGCTACTTAATCTGAGACTGTCCAACCTTCGCCTGGGACCCCCCGCGGAGGGAAAGTTCAAGATTCTCCCGGGATCCTTCTATGATTGCATCATCCCAGAGAACATTGAGAGTCTTTGGGGTCCGGTCCCACTGCAAAAGTTACCACAAAATGTCGATAACAAATGTAGGGCAGTCACACATGGGTAAGAATTTGCCAAGAAGCATACTGAGTGTGTTTAACTGTTTCCCTCGATCCTTTTTAGCCTTGTAAACAGTAGCGGAATTCGTTGCTTGACTGCCTATATCATCCACTCTCTTCCACTTCTTATGTCTGCTGTGCAAGTTTTCTGCAAGGATCAAATGGCGGTGGTGGCTCATCTCGTGGGCTTGGAGCAACTTGGTTACGAGTCAGAGCTGGGCCTCACATCAATTGTAAGGCTAATAGTAAAAGACATTTGTGATCGCTTTGCTCCGCATTTACTAATTTTTCCAGGTAATGAAGAGTGACCGCAGCTGGCGAGGAATGTTGATCAAAGACAACCACGGTGACTGGGGCATCTGCGTGGCCACCTGGCGTGGTATGAAGGCCGGTCAGCCAGGCACCCCCGGTACTAAGGGTGAGCGCGGCAAGGCCGGGGTGAAGGGCAGCCCCGGCCACTTTGCCATGAAGTTCATCAACCTCCGCGACCGGAGCCGAAAGCCAGTTTTCATTGTTCTGCCGAAGGACAATCACAAATACTCATTCAGCATAGACACGCTATCGGTCAATCTCAAGAAGGGCAACATCACCATTGCGGCGGATGAGAAGGACGTTGCTCAGCATGTGGCTCTTGCCTTTGTCACGACCACGCTCTACCTGCTGGTCCAGCCGCATCCAAAGTCGGTGGTGGGAGCTTCGGGGCCTGCCGTGGCAAAGAGAGGGGACAAGAAGGTGAAGAAACTAATGAATTCCTCAACGAGTTAACGGCTTCACATCTACGTCTAGATCCGGCCTGTGTACGAAGACAACAGCGAGTGTCTGATGTTGTACTACTGCGGGTGGCGCGAGATTCAGAGTCTGCCTTCCAACAGTCACATCAAGCACAATTGCGACGGCGGCGCGGCCGCGGGTTGCTGCAGCGGCGGAGGCGACGGCGGCAGCTGCGGGGGTTGCGGCGGTTGTGGAGGCTGCGGAGGCTGCGGTGAGAGCAAAAGTTTTACTCTATCGGATGTGAGCGTTAATAATAAGCTATATTCTTGCAGGAGGGTGCGGCTCGTGTGGTGGTTGTGGTGGCTGCGGAGGTTGTGGGGGATAAAAGAATGATATGCTGTGTAATAGATAAAGAAAAGTTTAGGTGGCATGTGGCTATTTATGGGCTTAGTTGTTGCCGCAGCAATTGTGATTTAGCATAAGGGTAAACGAGAGTATTATATTAATAACTCTTCAGAATGCAAGTCTTCTGCGGGTATTTAAAGAAGAAAGAAAGGCAAGTCAGTGGGTGATGTGGTCGCTATTATTACGTTGCAAAAATGTCAAAGATGTCTTTCAGTTTAGTTTGCAATTCGCAAATAGCATTTTGGTGGGTGCATTGTAGTATTTGTTGTGTGTCGATCATGTTTAGACGTTGGAACGAAGCTCTATTAAAAAGAAAAAAGTCAATGTTACTTTTAAAACGTGCAATGAAAATAGATTACATATTTATTTATATGTTAAGTAAAATACACAAATACGGCAATAATGAATCGTACTTGTTTTATTTCATACGCGACCAAACATTTGTTCATGCTCTCTATAATAATATCCTTGTCTCTCTTCATGCAGGAATGATTGATTGACTGTCTGTCCATTTAGTGCATCTCTTAGAAACAGTTACTCGATCTGAGCAGGACATGTTCTTTGTTGGCCATCTGGAACAGCCTCCCCGCGATCCCCGGCAGCCTGATGTCGAGCGTCCTCTTGGCCCTGCCCTTCTCGCCGTCCTCATCCGATGGGGGCGTGACCAAGTTGGCGTTCATCCTGAAGAGCTTCTCGCAAATGTCCTGCGCGATCACCGCGTTCATGACATGCGCCAGGTACGGCTCCTTGATGAACAGGTAGTCGAGCGCGGCTCTCGGCCAGACCACGAGTCTGCTGGGGATGGCCGCGCATACCGTCACCTTGAAGACGTCCTCTGTGTTGGAAGACTCGAACTCGGGCGAGTCGAGGAACTCGATGGGATGGATGCTGTGCACGAACGACTTCTCGTTGAGGACGTTGACCCTGCCGGAGAGGAGAAGGCCCAGACGGTCGGTCTTGGTCATGCCCTCGATGGCGTAGCACTCGCCGCTGTGGAGCGAGATGAGTTGGGCTGCGTCGTGGATCATTAACTTCTTGAACTGAAATACATTGCGACGTGGGGAAGAGTTTCTTGTAAATATCACACAATTATGCAGCTACCTGCATCCTACTGATGTTGAGAGGTTCAAATAGTTGATGATAGACCTGTTCGAGATCTGGTTCCAATTTGATGGGCCTCAGTTGGTAAAGAATGTACAGCAGCTGCGCCATGTTGAGAATCATGAATACAAAGTACCACGCGAACACGTCCGGTGCGCAGATGATGTTCCATGCCCACGTCGAGAAGAGGAGGTAGCCGAGGATGAGGCCGGCATGCATCAGCGCGACGGGGCGGAGGCTCGAACTGGGGCAGCAGTACGACAGTAGGAAGAGGAGATTGGCTAGGTGATACAAGAGGGTCTCCGATGTCCCCTGTAGCTCACAGGAAGGCGGAGGAGAGTTGCCATCGGGAGGAGGGGTCAGTCCGAAGAGGACAGAGGAAGACGACACGTTGGTAGACATGATTGAAGCCTGAGCTGTTCTGTTACATTTGAAGTTCAGGCATTCCAGCAGAGTTCACTTATTACGAAAGCTGCATGAGCTAGCTGCCCAAATATTCCTTTTCTGCGACTGTGACAGTCCCGAGAAAGGCCGAGGGAGGGGGCGGCAGACAGAGAAAGCATTTTGGCACGCTGCATTACTTGGGTAGTATTTACGTATTGGTCTGCAAAATTTATGTGTCATTAAATATTTCCGATTAGCCTCCAACATTCCGGTTTATACGTATGAACAAAACAATGCACGAGGATGTTATTACTAATATAATAATAGTACGTATTACTATCATTGCCGCAGGACAATCATACCAAGCCACCGAAAATAGCAGTTTCATCTACCATAAATATAAAATATATTTACTGTTTAAAAGCAAGAAGATAGGGAGTAAATAATGTTTAGAATATTATATATTAAACTATATGCTATGGTAAGTTAGGATATTTTGATTAGCTACAAGAGCGTTATGAACAATGCTAAGTTAACGTAACTGCGTTTTAGGCAAGGTTATGTTTCAGGTTAAGTTGGCTTTAGGCTAATTTAGGTAAAGTTGTTGCCTTCTCTATTAAAAATGAGAATAACGTGTATCACTGTAGGTCGAATCGAATGCCTTGATATATTTATTTTGAACTCTTTTTTGTTACATATACGAAAGATATGATGCCCACTTACGTTTCTTAATAGTACTAGTTCGGCCCATCTGTTGACAATACTTCACAACTACTGCGCCGCAGCTGCTGCAGGGGATGCCGTGGAAGAGCCCTTCTGTGTTGATCACCCTGTGCAGGATGAGCAGCCAGGAGAGGCAGTGCGGGCCGGGGCAGTTTTATTTTGACTTTAATAGCTACCATCAAATAGTGCTTAATTACTTATAAAGAATTACTTGTGTTATGTTAATAGAACTGAAGTTTGGTATCAACCTATGAGTAGGACTACAGTAACTACTTACTCTAGAGTAAGTATTAGTGAATCTCATTGGTATCAACATATACTGCATGGATTTGTATCCTCCCGCTATAAAAGTACTAAAGCAGTTCTTTTTCGCTCTCTCTCTCTCCTGTTCTGATCCACAGACTTTTGGCCCGAGCAAGTAGAGCGAAAGGACTCCTGCTAGAGCAATGAGCTCTACTGTAGCACCCTTGAAACTCTCTGTTCAATGCAGCAGGCCCGTCAGCTTTAGCAGTCTGTTCTCCTTGATTTGCAGCAGCATTAACAGAAGTGGTCTGTTCCACCGCATAGAAACACAGAAAAAAACTTGAAAGAATGTTAATAGTCATTTTCCAAAAGAAATATGCTTCAACGGATGAATTGAGCGTCACCAACTCCTTGCGTTCAAGAAAGTATAGAGTTATCAATTGCATCTGATACATCCGGAAAAGAACATCTTTCTTCTAAAGCCAATTGAGTCGGCGATTGGAAACCAACATACCGAGTATGCGATATTTTCCATTCCCAGTGCTCCATTGGGTGGACACTGGAAAACCTATTCCTTAAGTTCCTATTGGCTGTTCCCAAGCTTACAGACCCGGTGAATAAACTTGTACATATATCAACAATCCTAATGTGTGCCTCCCACGTACGAGACCTGAACCTGTCCCTGTCCTCCATGGGCTCCTCTGGAGGCGGTGAGGGTGGCGGCATGGGCATGATGGAACTACCCTCCTCTCCACTGCTATCGCCATCGTCCGCCGCCTCTGAGGACACTGCCCTAACACTGCCCTCGAATCCACTCGGCGGTGGGGCGAGCAGTGAAACAGAGGAAGAGGTGCTTCACAAGACATACGTGCAGCTGCAAGACATTAGGTTCACCAGTTACAGAACAGCGGCGAAGCTTCGGTGTCTACAGAAACAGAGCTATCTTCACCATGTGGACATCTGGAACCTTATTGAAGCTTTTCGGGAGAATGGGCTTCAGCTGCAAGCTGACTCCACGTCATCCGGGAACGCGCCCTTCGCCGCCTCTTCTTCCGCACGCCCTCAGTCAGCCGCTACCAACAGTAACATCAGTCAAGAGCGCCTCCATGCCCTGCTAGTTACTCTGTACGAAAACCTCTCCAAGAGGTTGCCACCTTCCAGTAGTGGAGCAACTTCTCAATCTGCCCAAGGAGGGGCAGGTATGGCTCATATGAACAACCCTCCTGGAGGCCCCAGTGGCGACGAAGCATCATCTATCATGAAGGCAAAGTCAAGACTTCTCTTCCGATTTCTGTTAAAGGCTCTTGCGCCGGGCAACAGTTCTGCACACTCTGGTCAGCAACAGGCGGCCTTCCTGAAGGTTCGAACCGTGAAAACGGTCCTGGCTACTCTGTGCACCGGAAAGCTGATGGACAAATTCCGCTACATCTTCACCCAGCTGTCAGACCCTCACGGTCACCTGGTCCAGAGTCGCTTCGCCCAGTACCTCCAGGACATTTCTCGCATTCCTGTGGCCGTTGGCGAGGACGCCGTCTCCAGGAAGATCATCCACGAGGTCATCTTCGACCCCAATCAGAGAAAGATCAACCTGAACGACTTCCTGGAGACGATGATGTCCGACCCCGGCCCGCACTGCCTCTCCTGGCTGCTCATCCTGCACAGGGTGATCAACACAGAAGGGCTCTTCCACGGCATCCCCTGCAGCAGCTGCGGCGTCGACGGCTTCTATGGACTGCGCTACAAGTCCGACGACGCCGGCATCAACTACCAGCTGTGCCAGGAGTGCTTCTGGAGGGGTCGAATCCATGACGCCCATGCCGATGACGTGTTCAAGGAGTTCACGTCATTCAGAAGCTCTTCGGCGTCAGGAAAGTCTTCGATCAAGAAGGGTCTTCATTGTCTCTCTGGGATGGGGAGTGGAGGAGCACGTTCCTTGGGAGCAGGAGGAGGCTCTTCTTCGGGGATCTACATGCAGCACAATTCCTTTGGCCCTGCTAGTTCCTCTGGAGGGGGCGCCATTGGTAGGAGCGGCAGTGGAAAGCACTCGAGTGGGGCGGTGGGGTCCAGAGGCAGTGGTGGCAGGAACCATGAATATCCCGTGAAAACCCTTGATCTCAGCAACATGATTCCTCATGTGGGGGATCCCAATATGCATCGAGCTTCATCAATGTCAGTGGGTGCAAATGAAGGAGGAATGCAACCACATGGCTCATTAGGTAATTAAATAAATAAACCTCTCAAAATACCTCAGTTTAACCTCCTTATCATCCTCCCTAGCCCTCTCAGGTATGCCCAGTGACGAGCACAATCTCATTGCTCAATACGCCTCCGCCATCGCCTTCCAACAGACGCCCGGCCATGGCATGGACGAGCAGCAACAGCAACACAAGTCATCATCATCTCGGAAGCTGCTTCGAGATCTGGAGCGCAAGAACAGGGAGATCATGAACGACATCAGCCAGTTGAAGAAGTCTTACCCTCGGAGGTCTAAGCACAGCTCAGGAGGAGGAGGGACCTTTCAGAGGGACGCCGCCGAAGGAGGCGTTGAAGGAGTAGGAGCCAACTCGGAGCTCACTCAGCTCCGATCTCACCGCGGCGCCCTGGAAGAGAGGCTGCAGGAGCTCCAGGAGACCCGCAGGGACCTCATGGTGGAGCTTGATGAACTGATGAAGCTTCTTCAGACGAATCAAAAGCCGCACGGAATGGGATTTGGCCCCGACGACGACCAGTCCTCGGGGTCCGTTCAAGCGCAGCAGCAGCAGCAACAGTACTTGGGCATCATGCAGGAGCAGCATCATCATCATCGGAGTGGGAAAAACGGGCCTATATAGAAAAACTGAAATATGAGAGATCTAATGTCCCCCTTTAAATTCTAGTCACAAAACTAATCAATCACGTTTGCCTCAATAACCTTAACATTATTAATAGAACTAACTTATGATTCTGTATCTGTTTAACGAATTTTATGGCCGAATAGAACATTGATTAATAAATGGACACCACGCTTATCATTTATGTATGCGGGCCCGTTATAATTTTCGCAATGGGGATGTAAAGGATATCATAAATACTGTCATTGCAACCACGAGGAACACGTTGCTGAACATCCCTAGCTGGATTGTAGTAGGTCTCAGAACCGCAGCGTAAAAAAAAACATTTTTCAGAATAAACTGCTGACGAGTGTGTAACTTTCAGGATCAATGTTTAATATATATGTATACTAAATCTGCGTTATTTAATGTATACATGTATCCTATGATTCTGAATGTCCGTTTCTACTCCGTTTATAAATTGGCCTTGGCAATCCGTATTGGAGCTGGACGCACTGGAAGAGAGGCAAACCCGTTTTCAATTGACTCTATTTTCAAGGAAGCCAACGGCAAAAACTGATCTGGGGGTCCGAAATCGTAATTTTAAAAATCGGGGGGCAAAAAATCGGAGCGGCTATAAAATCGGAGCGTGCCGACATCGTATGAAGTGAAATGTCGGAGCTGTAATCAAATCGTTATACAAAAGTCGTATATCATAAATATGTTATTAATTTTGTAAGTATATCTGGTTACATCTGGTCACACAGTTAAAAAGGGCACACATTCCAATTTTTGTACATACAAAAATTAAGCTGAACAAAAACACATAGGTCAAAATCACCCATTAAAGATGCTAGTTGAAGACCCAATTATAACATGTAATGTAAAAGTGTTCATTTACTTAGTATTATTGTTTAACAATGGTTTCCATTTTACTGTCTAATGTGTTCAGTCAAAGTGACCCTTCGCTGAACTATAGACATAAATAAAAATTCAATGCAGTTATTTAATGTGCCTAGTTAATGAACACAGCTAATGTGCTTAGCCAAAAGTGTGCTTAGTCATTGAGGACTAAATGACCTAATATTCAGTGAGAATGCACTGATCTATTATGCATAGCCAATGTGCTTAGCCAATAAACTTATCCATTTGTGTTTCCAATGTGTTTAGTCAATGTGATTAGACATTGGGAATTAAAATATATATTAAGTGAGATATGGCTTTTCCAATGCACTTAGCTATTTTATATAGTCAATGTGATTAACCATTGAGAATTATATTACCTAACATATGACTTTTCTAATGCACTTAGCTTTTTTTGTTCTGTCAATGTGCTTCACCATTGGGAACTAAATTACCTAATTAAGTGAGATATGGTTTTTCCAATGCACTTTACTAATGTGTTTTTTCAATGTGATTGACCGTTAAGAGTTAAACTTACTGATTAAGTGAGATATGGCTTTCCCAATGTGCTTATCCAATGAACTTTTCAAATGTGCTAAGGCAATTTGTTAGTCTAGTGCACTTAGCCAAAGAACAAAGATCTTTTCTAAAGTATACAATCGATGTGATTAATGGGATTGGCAATATGCTAAAAATAATCAATGAATGAACACGTATATACCCTGATCTGTAGATATTAGATATATCAAAAAGCATCATTAACTCATTTATATAATTTTTACCTGTAGATATGATATTTACACTAACATTTTGAGCTAATTTAGCTATATATGCGAAAGTGACTATGCAGAATGTACACATTAAAACTCATTTTTATTTCTACACAATATATTTAGTTTAAAGAAGCTATCCCACAAACACTTTAATGTCTTACATGAGAAGTTTTGAACCTGCAAGTTGTAACACAGTTAGTTCTGTTAAAAGCAGTATCTCTATAAGCACTTTACTGTCGTGAATGGGACGTACGTAATGCAAAATGAGATCTTTTTGTAACACAATTATATTTTAAATCCAATGGTGTATTTTACCTGCATTTAAAAAAAGTTGCGCATGATACATCTTTCTCTTTAAGCCAAGTAATTTGATTAAAATAATATCCCATACACATATTACCAATATGTAGCCTAGAAAAACACTATCAATATTTTTTGCTACGTACGATTTTTGAAGCTTGATTGCTCCAACCAATGAGATTCACTAATACTTAGTAGTCCCACTCATAGGCTGTGCGCGATCCGACAAAGCACCCTCCGATTTATTACAGTACAATGATTATTTCCCGTCCGATTTCATGTTCCGCCGATTT
>LR139540.1:0-33288 GCA_900659605.1 Tisbe holothuriae | reverse complement strand
TTCATAATCAAACTCCACAATGGTATCATAATACCCAACTCCACTGGCATAACCACCAACCACAATAAATGAATCCCAAATACCTACTGATGTACCACTGTTCCCCAGTTTAATTAAAACTGGTGCTGTCCGCCATTGTACAGTGTTTACATGAAGTATTTTCACCAGTGGTTGAGTGAACCGTAGTCATTGGTATTAAATCCATCAGTGCCAGTAATTGAATATTAAGCTATTTTCTTTCAGTATGTCCCTTTATTTCTTAATGTTAGTCAACAGTCAATAAACTTGTTATTCACCATAACAACCATTGCATTCCGCCTCCCATCCGTCAACTTCTCCTCTCTCACAACCCAGCCCTCATTTTCATAATCAAACTCCACAATGGTATCATAATACCCAACTCCACTGGCATAACCACCAACCACAATAAATGAATCCCGAATAGCAACTGATGTACCACTGTGTACCGGTGTAGGTAATGCTGGTGCTGTCCGCCATTGTAGGGTGTCCAAGTCGAGTATCTCAACCAGGTCCATTGAAGAGTCAATGTTGTTGATTCCACCAGCGGTGATGAACTGAAGGGTTGTTTGGTTGTTTGGACTAGGTGTTGTGCCGCAGGCATGGAGACGCCTGATAGAAAAATAACAATAATAGGTTGTCTTGGTTACTTGTGGTACAGGTAATGAGTTTGGTATTGATGAGAAGTGACTCAGACCCTGCAGCCAGGAGGGTTGCAGGTTCTAGTCCCACTTGTTACATTTACATATACAATTACAGATACAGTAACAGTTACTCACCTGGCAGAGCTCATAGCTGGAAGTTCTGTCCACTCTCCACTTGCAATATCCAGCATATAAACATAATTGAAAAGCTCCCCATCATTATAACCACCAGAGACAATCAAATGTGTTGAATTTACTGCAGCCGTGCACATCTCCTCTCCGGAAAATGGCATATCAGGACCTGGATTCCATTGACCTGATTCTGGAGTCCATACTTCGGTGGAAGAGAGGTAGCCATTTTCGGCGCTGAATCCACCTATGTCATTGAATAGAGTGCTGTGTAGTAAACAGTTGTTTAAATTGCAATTTAGTTGGATAAGTGTGTGGGAAGTGTATAAAAGTCTAGGGTGTGTGGTAATGATTTATTAGGTCTAGGTACATGTACGTGTATATAACATGATGATGACTGAATTTAACTTACCAAGCAGCCACCAGTTCCTATTCATCTGAACATAGGACGGAATATCCCTTTCCTCTAACATCATGGAGTGCACTCTCCACTCATAAGGCTCCTTATTCAGTTCATAACAGTTTCTATAAGTGCCTTCACATACCACAGGGTTGTCTCCGCTCTTGAAACTAGCTCCGTAGAACACTGTTTCCGGAAGGTCGGGTAAGGGAGGGCATTGAGTTGAACCAGGGCTGGCCAAGGGAATGGCTTCAGTGAGGTCGGAGAACGGGAGACCTCCTGAGGCAATGATGATAGAGTTTCCTGGATATAAAATGCACACATTGATAAGATACAACTACTACTCTTTAAATAAGAAATAAATTTCCTAATTAAGGAGTAATGTACTAGTACCAAACAGACGACATAGAGAAAAACCGCTGTACAGCCGCGGCACTATATTGACTTCTCAGTACTGAGGTTCATCGGTGCTGTTCATCAGTACTGAGGTGCATAGTGAGAAATCAGGTCTGGGATACAAATAGATTGCCAATGTTCATCAGTCCAATCTACGTCGTCTGTTTGGGCCATTATGTGGACTATGTGCAACTTAAGACTAGGATAATACAAGTCTTAGCATCCTTTTTTACTCTGGTCTAGTATGTATTTATATAGTTTTTGGAGAACTTCTTGCTATTGACATACAATCTAAAATATTGTGGAACCAATTTTATAAGAGACAGGTTTAAGCTTACCAGCTAAGCAATAGCTTCCGCCTGACAAACATTCCGGGCAGGTCTCCACTGACACTAAATCACACGTTGCCGACAGTAAGCATGTATTATCCAAAGGATCAAATGTCCACCACTCACAACCCTCTGTCCAATGACATGATTCAATGCAGGAAGACCTATAATTAAGTGTTATATTTAATGCATACAAACTGTATTTAGTGGTAACCTTGTTTGGCTGGATTCCACAGCTATAAATTGACCGTCACATGTTCCAGCAATATCACAGTAACAGCTCCAATCTCCAGATATGCAATCACGGCACTCTGATTGGCTTATGGAGCAGTTATCATACTGTAAATAAATGGTAACACATACTTCTTTAAAGTATAGAGAAGGGCAGTAGCTCAATTGGTAGAGTTCCTGGCTTGGGCACACGACACTGATTGGTTGTGGGTTCGATTCCCTGGCAGTGCTACTGAAAGATAAAATGCTCTTGAGGTATAGTTGGTCCTAATTTGGAAAATGTTTCAGGCCTACTGAAAATGTGCATGACCTAAAAGAAACTAGGCCCAAGCAAAAATGAAGTAAAGTGTGATTGTGCCATCTGTGAATGTCACCTTTGTTATGGCTCAAGAAGTCAGACAACTATGTTGTTGAGTGTCCCTTGTGGTTCTGCAGTGTACACCTCGAAAGAGGCAACATTATTACAAAAACTTTTTTAAAGTATGTCTATATTATGGGGCTTACTCCTTGGCAAGTCCTCTCCTTAGGATTGTATGTAAAGAACAGGCAATCATTGTCCTCCCGACATAGCTGTCCACACTCTGATGATGAATCTGCATCACTGAGCAATCCAGAAGCTGCTGAGGCATTGTTACATTGACCACGGACATTGCAGCCAATGTTATCCTAACCAAATACTATTAACTTACATAGTTTTATTTAATTGCAGAATATCTCACTTCCTGTCCTTGTACTATGAAAGATGTAACCAAATAATATAGGAGAACAGAACACCTTATTTTTGAATGCATTATTAAAACATCAGTTGCAAGTCTTGTTTGTTGTGTGTACAAAAAGGCAAATTCATAAGACAGATAATGTATGTTATAGTATAGTACGTTTATTTCTCTAATCTTTTCTGACAGGATGAAACTTAAGTATGTGCGGTTTTTAAATTACAAACCGAGGTTGGTTTTCGGTTTTCGGTTTTCCTTGTATCAGCAAAAACATCATTATTGTAGCCTGTCCATTGCAGGATAAGATGCAATTTAATTTATGAAGGCAGAAAAAAACGTTATTTTTGATCTACAGCATAAATGTGTACACTGACGGATCGGGCATTGACGGCCGCACCGGAGTTGGAGTTGTAATCTACGGTGAGGAACCGGGAGACACCCTCGACACTTATGCAGAACCAATGCCACCCTCTACCTCGGTCTTTCAGGCGGAGGTTCAGGCAATTAACCTGGCAGCCCGCACTCTCATAATGCGGCGCAGCCAAGGTCATAACATCATAATAAATAGTGACAGCACTGCAGCCATCCAGGCTCTGCAGGGAACGCTCGTGCAGTCGCTACTAGTACAGAATACTGTATACCTATTAAATAACCTTGGTAGGCAAAACAGGGTTGCCATCCAATGGATCAAGGCTCATGTGGGCCACCAGGGTAATGAAGAAGCGGACAGGCTTGCAAAAGCAGGTGCAAACCAGTTGCAGCCCACCCGTTTTCCCACGGGAGCCTCAATGGCTACCCTGAAACTCCGTTCCACGCAGTCAATGAAAGAAAGCTGGAACAGGAACTGGAAAGAAGTACAGCCATGTCGGCAGACAAAGCTGTGGTTTCCTTCCCTCCATACAGGCAAGAGCAAGCAGCTCCTCTTCAAGGGGCGCATCACTCTAGGCCTTCTAGTCCAATTTATCACTGGATTTAACCATCTCGGGTATCACGTTCGCAATATGAACAAGTGCGGAGATGACACATGCAGGCTGTGCTTAGAATCAACGGAGGACAGCTGGCATCTGGCAGATGACTGCCCTGCCACTTGGCACATCAGGCGTGACCTCTGGGGACCAGAGGGACCCGAGAAGCACAAGTGGACCATGAGTCAGCTTAGCTGGCTCGTTGAACACCCAAATATATTTGAAATATTAACTGAAAGACCGCTTTAGAAGTCTGCGTAGGGAGTAGCCTAATATAAATGTCTTGATTGTACATATTGTGGTTTATGACCTAGAACGGCTAATAAAGAAAGAAAGAAAGAACCAAATGGTAGTGCCCAAATATATATAAAAAGGACCGCCAGTATTTTTGTTTTAAAATGCTTTTTATAAGTTGATAATGTGTTTAAAAGACATCAGTTAAACATTATAGTACTTTAGTAAAAAAATAGCACACTCTGTGAGACCTATGAGGCACAATACTTATTAGTTCCAAGTTCCAGGAAAATGGCTTCTCTATTCAAGTTATAATGTTGCATGTAATACTAAATACTATTTAGTACGGATTAATACAACAATTATTATATTCAAATGTATTTAACTTCACAGTCCCGCACAATTTGTACCCTTACAAAAGACGCATATTTCCAAAAGTTTCTTCTTCTCTTCAGAATCTCAAAGGGCCGCAATGTGATTATTATCCACCATAGCCGTTCTTTCTTTTCTCCTTTTTCGCTGGCATATCTCCTTTGAAGAGAGGAATATGAGCCGTAAGGGTCAAAAGAGAGAGAAAGAGAGAGAGAGAGAGAGAGAGAGAGAGAGAGAGAGAAAGAGAGAGAGAGATTCGAATGAACTTTACAAGATGAAAGTTCTACAATAAATTGTACTTCGGCCAATTCCCTAACGGTACATGGATAAAATTAAGAATAACATTAAACGTGGTCAAATTTATAAACCATTTAATTTGTTTGTTTATACAATTGCAACAGCCGTTGTATTTGGAATAATTTGTACTTTAAAATTGAATTAAATATTTTGTATCTGGTTCCAATTTATTGAAGTCTTCTTTAATATGTTCCAATAGCTGCTTATCCAACCCTCCTATGCGTATTTTGACCTTATTCCTGCAGATTGTGTCCTATTATGCAACAATTTTGGACTGTAGAGTTCAACCGATTGCGAAATTGGAGAGAGGAAGTATGATGACGATGCCAAGAGAAAAGGATAAAAGGGATACGGCTCAAAATCATACTATGAAACGTAAAAGACATATCCACAATTTCTAACAAATTAGTCGTATATCACATTTTAGATTGTATATTAATTAAGAAGTTAATGGGTCCCTGCCGTTTATGTCCATAAACTCTGTTAAATTGTTAATTATAGCCTGGCATTTACTAAGTATTGATAGACTCAGAATACGAGTCATACCAAAATATTACTAATTATACAGAATTTTACATTACATCAAACTTAATGTTTCCTGCAATAATGAAGGATATTATCCATACATCCCAGAAATGAAATTGGTCGGAAATGAACCGCTACAATATTATTTTCTCCTCTCACAAAAATCCAATCACAGGAAACTCAAAAAATCTATTTCTGTTCCTGTTTTGTTCGAAAATAACTTTTACTTTCTAAAAGATATTTGGAGCACCAGCCGCCGTTTCCTATCATCTAAATGGCCCAGATATGTTGTTATCTCTCTTTTCTCGGGCTCCAAATAGCTTCTATTAGAATCTATTATGATATAATTCCCCTCTTTTGAGAAATATATGATGCCCAATTTGAACCGCATTTAAATTGCCGTTTTGGCCGCGGCTTCTATGGAACATACATCATGCAAAGCTGGTAGCGAGATAGGTGCGATGTTAATACATGCACATGTCCTATAGCTGCACTTTGTATGTTGATATGGCACCCTTTATGTTATTAATTGTTAAAGGTTGCATGCAAAAATATGGCCCTTTTCAACCATTCTGATTAATGGCAAATAATATAAGAAATAGTCCACTCTAATATGTGTGCCAAAATATGCAGCTAAGTTTTTATGTCTGCTATAATATTATAATATCAAGCTATAGTCTCCTATTATCACACCCAAGTGTACTATCCACACGTATGCATTGAATACATTTTAGCATTTTCTGGGTCTTGAAACGGAAAATTAAGCCCTGAAGCGGCCGCGTTAAAGAAGAAAACCGAGCCGCGCGGCACAGTAAGCTCACATAGAAAATAAATAATAATGTAACACATAAGTGTTTAACAGTTACAGTTGCAAAAATACCAGTTACTTTTTCGTTACATTTCTAGGAACTGTAGCTAGTCAAACTTCAAGAGCTTTGTAAACTTTAGTAACTTGAGTGACTTCTCTAACTTCGAACTATGGAGGTTGTTAGTTGTTACAGCTACAGCATTAAAACAGTAACTACTACTATAGTAACTCAGTTAGTTGAGCCTTAAAAGTTTAGTGGTAACTACTACAATATCAATTATTATAATTCATTTATTCCAGTAGCGAATATAAAACCACTGTGCCTCGATGAAAGGCGAAGGAAATTGTAATATTATACTGAGCTGCAGTCAGCCCAGCGCAAAATTACTTTCTTTCTTGCAGCCAGCCCCAATCTTGAAATGTATGAGCTCGGGCGTTTAAAGGAGGATCTGTCTTCTGACGGCCAAACGGGATTTAATTTCATACACCCAGTGCAGTGGTATAAAATTGCAAATATGTTAAAATATTAATTGATCAAATTAATTGATATACAATTTTGTCATTACATACTTAAAAGTTATTAAAGTATAGATTCTATCAAATAGATAAATAAAAGGTATAATGAATCATTAACACAGAATTTATAAAGAATGTTGAAATGATTGTCTGTCTTACACACATATTTTTATAAGTAACCATAGATTGGTACCATATGTAATAAAATCCACTAAAAGTTGAAGCCTTTATTAACAAAATCGAGAAGGCAAAACGGGTGTATCACTAGTTATTCACTACTTGCAAGTCAGCTCAGCTGAGTCCACTCAGCCGGAGCTATTTGCACTTGCGCTGAGCGGACTAGCATCAGAAATCCAAAATGGATTCCTTCAAAACCCGTTTTGCCAAACAACAAATATTGCCTTTTTGACTTTGGCATAACCATTGGGGCAACCAATCTATGGTTACTAATGCATATCTGTGGTCTTACATTAAATCCTTACATAGTATTGCCACCAAATTTAACAATAATTACGTTATGAATTGGCTAATTAAGTAAAGTACCGTCATAATACTTAAGTCATATAAAAGTTTGGCTGGGCAATAGAGATCTGTCTTAAGATGATGAAAAAATACATCTTATAAATGCGAGAGAGATAACTAGTTTTTTTTCTTCCCCTTTTGCTCGTTCAGTTGCAAGCCAAATGGGCTTTATTGCAAACTCCGCTATGGAGTAATAAACATAATTACTAGAGATGGTTTAATATAAGAGAAATAGGCATAACCTGACCCTCTGTGTTTGAGTACCTTACTTAGCTTCCCGCCGAGACTGGTTGCAGAGATTCCCGATAATAGCGCTATTATCAGTTTCCGACTTTAGTGCGATATAGGAATTTCCGATAATAAGAGCCAAAATCCCGAGAATAAGAGCGAAATCCCGATAATAAGGATTACTACACATGTAGAGGTGTTAACACCAGTATACAGTTCATGACCGACTCGACTTTGCACCAGTATACAGTTCATGACCGACTCGACTTTGTCCGACCTCTTAAGCCTTATTATCGCGCTATTCTCGGGTTCCAAGAATAGTGCGACAATCGCATTATTCTCGGAACCCGATAATAGCGGCGACCAGGCTCGGCGGGTCGTACACTTACTTATGTTGGGTCTTTTCTTTGGTCATTTTTAAATCCAAGCCAATGTCATATATCATTTTATCTTATGAAGGACCGATGTTAAGGTTAACGTAAAATAAGATGTGTTTATAAGAGCTTTAATTTACGAAATCACTCGCTATATTCAATAACCAAGTCCATTCGGCATATGATCAATTGCACCACATAAATCCTCGACCCTCTTTATGCAAAAAAAATCCACGCTAGTTAGCGTTCCCGTCACGAATCAGTGGTCATAAAGGACTTGCAAAAACAGACTAATGACGGTACTTAGTAACCCCTTTTGCTCTCAAATACGTACATTTTAAGTATGATGACTTCTTCAGTTTGGAAAAATGAGCCGATTGTGTGATCAAAGATCATTTCTCGACTGAATTTTCGTATTCCACTGTGCAGGAAAAAAGAGTTCTTTTTTGCGATGGAAATTCGACCCAGTGTGGCTGATTGATTGAAGGCAATGATTTAATGCATGCAATCTTTAAAAAGAGTGAAGAAAACGTCATGAATGTTTTACCGACGAGTTCTTTTTAAGTACAAAGACGGTTTAGTTGTTCAACTTTTTGGCTCTGGTGCACAAAAGTTACTTGTCATCATGAATATGGAGGTTTTAAGGTATTAGTGTCCACGAACCGTTCACATTTGGCTTCTGCAGTAACGGATTGAACGGCATTTCCTCCTCCCTTGCACCCCTCCAAAACTTTTACTTCCGTCAAATGTGTTTCCTCTTCTCTTCTCTTATTCCCCAGAGTCAGCGATATTATGATGATTTCGGTGGTGGCCAAAAAAGCCTGCTTTATAGCCTCGTAAAAAGCCCTGTTTTAGGACCTTGTTAAGAGAGAGCGAGAAGGGGAGAGAAATGTGTAGTTTTGCAGTCTATAAAATCGCCGTTTCCAGGGGTCTTTTTATTGAGTGATTGAGCATAAGAGCTGGCTCGTGTTTGTAATAACGTTTAGTTTTGAGGCCGCCGTCATAGGAGTCAAATGTTAATAAAGAAGTGAGAGAGCACGAGTTCATATTTGTATGAATTAACGCCGGGTATAAAAAGCATCTGAATGTTATTTTGATTTAATGTCCCTTCTGGGACTGAGAAGCTCTTAAGGGAGGGAGGAAGTGGAAACAACTCAGGGAAGATATAATATTCTTTAAAATGAAATAACATATCAAGGGTTTATACTATCAGCAGAGTCACAAAATGGCATCCCTAACCCCACACGCAGAAATATCAGCTTGCCCTCGGGAACCATTCCCATTTCACCGCCGTCTCGTCTGTTTACCTGAGAAATATAAAATAAAAGCGGAAAATGCGAGAAGAGGGAAAATGTCTCCTAAGAAAATCATAATATTCATTAGTGGCACGCGCTCCATGCAATAAACAAACCTCATTACAAATTAACCCTAATTTAACCCGTTTCTTCTTCCAGGTGTGAACTGAGGCCAACATGATGCTCTCGTCGTCCCCGCCGTCCGTCCTGTCCTCGTACGCCACGTCCTCGAGCAGCTCCAACAACGCCGCCGCGGCGGCCACGTTGACCGTCGGGGCCATGCCGTCGTCCCCGTCCACCGCCTCCGAGGAGGAGGAGCTCTCGGCCAATAAGGAGGTCACGAGTGGCTCGGAGGGCTCCCCGGCGGTGTCCCAGGAGGGGTCCAAGGAGGCCAAGGTGGTCGGGGGAACGCCGTCGTTTGCGAACTCCGAGGAGAAGGCAATGTTTGAGGCTGATAAGAGGACGATATATAGGTAAGGCAATGCACCAAATTCCAATATTGGCATGATTATGTTGTTTTTGTTCATTTTCAGGCACCCCATGTTCCCCCTACTTGCCCTTCTCTTTGAGAAATGTGAATATGCCACCCAATCAGTGGACTGTCCTTCTGCAGAGAGCTTTAACAAAGACATTCAGGAATTTGTGGAACAGTTACGGAAAGAAGACAAACCACTGGTGTCAAAAAATGCTGAAGCTGATGAGCTGGTAATTAACAAAACAATTTTTAACTATGATTGTGTAAGGTCATATGTTTCTTTCCAGATGATCAAAGCCATTCAGGTCCTCCGCATCCACTTGTTAGAGCTTGAGAAAGTCCAGGAGCTGTGTAAAGACTTTTGCAACCGCTACATCACGTGTCTCAAGGGAAAGATGCAGAGTGAAAACCTGCTCAGGAGTGACTACGGGGGCTACGATAGTGATGATGATGGAGCCAGTGTTGCTTCATCTTCATCATCCAGTCAGGTTCAGCAGCAACAGCAGCAACAACAACAACAGAGAGCGGCTGCAGCGGCAGCCATCTCATCCATGGCCATGGCTCAGCATTACATGCAGCAGCAACAGGCTCAAAATGTAAGTACATGTAGTTCTTAATAAAGTGTGTGGTTTGGTGTGTCATTCTTTCTGTCCTGTCCTTGTATAGTCATGATCAAAATGTTGTCCATATATTATTCTGCACAAATACACATTTTGTGTAGTAACTATGACTTTATTAAGGACTCATTTTGTTAATGCCCTTCCTTAGATCTGCCAGCAGACTTCTTCCACCTATCAAAACTATCCAACGCATGATCAAGAACCACAACCACAACAACAATTCCTCCACCAACAGTACGAAACATTCTCTCTTTCCTACCCCGCCCCGTTTACAGGAACCGAGCCCCAGCCTCAGCCTCAGCCACCCACCGCCGCACCAGTGATGACGACAACAGACTCAGGCCCAGCCATCAACCCCAATCTTCTGCACTCTCCACCACAACTGCCTGAGGCGCCAATGCTGATACCGAATAATAGACATGCTCAGCAGACCGAGTATTGTAATATGGAACAAGGTATGTAGTTAAGTTCCACTTTAAATAGCTTAATATGACAGTTTTACTCTCTTTTCAGTAGCTTTTTCCATCCTCAGTGATAGCTTTGACGATGAGTCCGACTCTGAGACCAGCCATGGTATCAACAAGACAAAGAGTAGGAACAGCAGGGGCCAGCTATCTAAGCAAGATACTGCAATCCTCAAGAGCTGGCTCTTTCAAAACTTCATGGTGAAAGGAAAGACTGAAGTATTTAAATGTATTTTATATCTATAGAACCGTTCTAGCATCCCTACCCACAACAAGAGGACATCCAGATGCTCTCATTAGAGACAGGGTTGACACTTGCCCAGATCAACGGATGGTTCGACCTGGCTCGGAGGCGGTTACAGCAACAGCAGACCAAGAAAATGTCCCTAAATGTTGTTTCATGAAGTTCCTTTTCTCTACCTTCAAAAGTTCAATTCAAAGGGATATCATATCCATTTTGGCAGCAGTTATGCGCCAAGGCCGTTGCTATCCAGCTACTACCACCCAGGGAATTATCATTATTCGAGTATGAGAAGTTTATGAGGCTTTGCTTTATGATCTCCTGAGTTGGCTCTGAATGGGGGTTATGATGGGAAGAGAAGAGAGAAAGTTTCAATACTAGTCTTGTTCATATTCAAAGTTGGCACATCAGCAGGGAAGGAATTTGAAAAGTTGTCTCGCTATCTCAATAAAAAGAAAAGGCCTTTTGTAAGAATAGTTGTCGCAGAACAGTTTAATGGTGAAGTGTAGAAGATACCTAAATATATAAAGTTTTCACTAAGTGACATGAAGAAATATAAATGCAAAATGAGAAGAGTATTGCAACCAAGTGCCACAATTTTTTTTGAAATTAATGCTATGCAAAGACTATTAAAATGGAAGTTAAAGCACATGGTGTTATTTGTACTCCAATTGACATTTAAATGAGGAAGGCTGACCATGTAAAATGCCTCATAATATTCTGTGATATAATTGTTTTAAAAGCAAGAATGAAGAAAAATATTTCGTCCCAATGAATGTATAAATATGTCACTCTTTTCTATTAAACATTGAAAGTTGTAAAACTCATTTTATTTCTGAATATGTTATGCTTAATCCTAGAATTTGACCTGCTGTACTAATTAAAACACACAAAACGATGCAAATATAAACGATAAAATACGAAAACGTGTTCTAACTCTTTTAAAAAAGCCATCGTCGGTATATTTCATTGTCAATTACAAGCCCATAAAACATTTTTCTTCCAGAGTTTTCAACCACAAAGTGCCAATAATTTGAAACTCAACTACTTTTAGCGATTCTTTTTCTTGCCGGCTCCTCAGCTGTTGTTTGAGCTATTAACGTCAAATTGGAGACGAAATGGGAAGAAGAAGAAGAATCATGGTTTTCAAATTGCTCATTGGCAAGGTTTAATGTTATTGAAATAATGGCTCAAAGAAAGTGTTACCGTTACCAGTTCAGTTATGGAAAAATGAATGAAAAGGTATTTAAGATACGATTTTCATTTAAAGTTAATACTTTTTAGTGAGTGCTTTTGCGAATCGTAATAAAGAACCTACAACATTCTGTCGTTTTTTCACATTTCCGTCTTCCTTTCCCTACTCATTTCTCTCTCCTCACTACTGATGGATATATGGCCTCAACTGAAACAAACAAATGTTTGTCCATGTTTTGCGGCACAGTGAGTTTATATTTAACTCTCAAGATCTTTGCATGTCAATCTAACCTACATCAAACACACATAGATCATATTCATAAACACACATTTGCAAAAGAAGATGAAAATATGTGTTGCGAAAAACACGTGCGAATGCGAATTTATAATATTTTTACGACCTAACTAAAGACTTTTTATACGGTATCATTAGCGGGTTTTACAGTTATTTTACATTCAAACTGTAAAACATTCTGATAAGCTATAATTTAACGCTTTATAAACCTAGGCTAATGAGACACGTTTGACAAGTGCAGGTTGTAATTGCTTCATAGCATCCTGTTATGCATATGTGAGGTCAAAACGCGTTCACATTACTCCACATATGATGAATGAGTTTACACTGCATTGAGCCAAAGTCGCCGTTCTGTCCCCAATAAAAAGCCCTCTTATCGTCTTGTTTCCTGCAATAAACTGCGTCAGCCCGCCAGTCTAGCAAGGAGCAGCAGCAGTGTGATAAATATTGCAATTAATAGGGCAATAATTCAATCAGTCAACAGCAGTTGTAAAAAAGAAGAAGAAGCGTATAATAAATTGCTCCGAGACAGACACAGAAAATGAGAGGATGCGCCGTTGAACCCCTTCATCAAAGTGCACTTGCAATGCCATAATAATCATTCTTATGACGATTTCTTCTTCTTCTTTCTATTACACCCTTAGTGAAATGAGGAAACTGCTAGTTACACTCTTTTTTGACGAGCAGCAGCAGCGCCGAGGGGGGCTTAGTAGTCTGCTGTGGCGCCGCGCGTAAGCTCTCCTTACTCTGGCGGGATCTGAGCGCGCGAATGGCGAATGAAAACGAGGCGATATCGACGTCGTTCAGAGTGTGTGTTTTTGGTCGCCCGCGCCGTTAAAAAATCCCTTTTCAACACGGCCGCATTTGCAACAACTACTTTTTAACGATTCAGTTCATCATTGAGGTTCAGACTATTGGGGTACACAACATATATAGAAGAAGATAAAAGATTGAAAGAGAGAGAGTCGGGTATATAAAGTGTGAAAAAGCCGGAGAAACTCTTTGAACACAAAGCTCTCTAAACCTGTGACTAAAAGCCTTCAGCTTCTCATATTCATTCAGATATAAATCAACTCCATATTGATCGACAGAACGATTATTATTGTGCATAAAAACCGTCACTTTTTGTGACTAGTGTCTACGAATCCGGATCATTGCCGCAAAACATAAAAAAGTCACAAAACAGCCGGCTTTCCTTGCAAGGTATCGCAGTAGTCGTCAAAGGGGGAAGAAGAAACATATAGAGACACAAAACAGCCGGCACGAATTTCCCCCCTGGCCTGCTAGTTCAGCTCCTCCTCCGCCAAATCGCCGCCATAGCGGAAGCGATTATTCCCCACACATTGTCGTCGTTTCGCCAAAAGCCTCTAATTAACAGATTGATTTTGCCTGCGGGGTGATTGATCCGGGTGTTATTAACACCGTTCGCTGGCGTAATTATAACCGATGTTGTTTTGAATCCAAGAGTGATTGGGTGGAAATTAAATGACGGAGTGGTATTAATGAGTGGGAGAGAAGAAAGAAGGAAGAAGACGGAACCAGTGACTTATTAGTATAAGGTAAGCTATCATATTCATGTGTTTTGTATATTCAATACTTGTATGAATTGTCTTCTGGATATCCAGTGTAAAAGCAACTTCTGATAGATAACTTCAATGAGTCTATCATTATAATGAAAGAGTTTGCTCCTAATTCTATTGGCATTATAATGTCCCTTCCATAGGATATGTTTTGAGTAAGAATTATGAATCAAAGCATGCTTTGAAAGTAGCTCCAGTTTTGCATCATTGAATTCCTCGTAGACCCTTCCAAGAACGTCCTAGCATCTCTTACTATGCACCGAGCTTCGCCTAATTCATTTTGAATATATCTTCTTCAAGGCTTCTTCTTTCTCCTTCTCTCCAAGCCATTAAACGCAGCTTTTGCCTCATCCAAGTTTGTTGAAATTCTTCTCCCATTATTCCATTTTTAGACTTTCTTCTTCCTCTTCTTCTTCTTCATTGTTGTTGTGTTCTTCTCTACTTCCAATGTTGATGTTGTGTGTGGTGGGGGTCTCAAAATGAAGATGAAATGGTGACTAAGAAGAAAGAGGACGTTTAATGGCTTTTAATGTGCTAGAGAGATCTTCAATTGCCAACCATTCTACTACCCTTGTAAGATTATAACTTTGAATTCCAATAAGGGAAAGTCTTGATAATACTTGCTGTTATCATTATTGTGTACGGTATGCGTCTTATAGTTGTCATGGTTTGGCGCAAATATCAATTCAAGTCTTATAAGTGAAATCCTTGAAAATTGCTTAAAACGTCAGACTTTATAGTAATAAACTCTCATTTCGCATAAATATCCATACACGCTACACAAGTGTATTACAATGTCAACTTGACAAAACAATTTGCTCTCGGTACAAGTCGAGTTTAATTAAAAATGAACGAAGTTGCATCAACTGCAGCAAGCATATTTATACGTATTTATTCAAGTATACTTTAGAAGTGAATCCGAGCCATTATCACTTGTGCATATGAAGGAGAGAGAGAGAGAGAGAGAGAGAGAGAGAGAGAGTTAAGAGAATTAACAATGTGACAAATTGAACTGCAAAGCTAAACGTTTTTCATATGAACGCATTTTACGACCGTATTTGGCATCGTAAAAGCAGTTTAAGAACTTTTTGCCACTGGGAAGCCAGGAAATAAAAATCAATACCTTTGCTAACCAAATAGCACATACGGTAAAGAATCAAATAAAGGGTAACCGCAAAATTATCTGTCGAAGCAACTCTTTTGGTACTTTACCATCATGAAAAAGGTCTCATTAAGATGGCACATTAAACATTCAAATAAAATCACTTAAACTCGCATACTTCTCACCAGATTCCATCCATCCGGCCTTTGATCCCCGAATTGCCACTTAGTGGCAAACTCTTCTTTTCTTCTTCTTCCTTCTGTGGTGTTGACTTTTACTGTCTTTTTATTGGCCGTAAAACGAAGAGAAGAGAAGAAGACTCCTTCTCTACCTTTTCAAAACACGTGTAAATGGGGCCGTAAAAGTTTAAGATGATGAGCGAGGCTTTTGTACAAAAGGGAGAGAACTGTAAAAGTTAGACTGAGGCCTTCTAGTCATTGTGGGTGGTATTTATAAGAAGAGTTTGAAAGTATGAATGATTCATGTTGCAACTTGCAATGGTGTCATAAAGAGTTAAATAGTCAAATATTGATAGGACCAAAAATCAACCAAAACCAATGGATATTGTTCAAATTTTGCTTTACGTATCGTATAAAATTGCTCAAGGGTTGCTGATGATTAGAAGTTTTATATACTAGTGATTTATGGATGATTCGTTATTTGAATTAATATAGAATGGCAACCCTGGAGCTCTCACCTTTTTGTGCTCCAATGATGCATAAAACACACAAAATTCCACGCAAGATTCTACATTATGATTATTAGTTTCCCCTTCTTCTTCTCCTCACCAAATAGCACACACATGCCACACATGAAAACAAACCCTTGTTTCCCTTGTTTGATATAACCTCACATGTATGATTATCGCCAATTTAAGGAATGAAATGTTCAGTATTGCGTGCTAAGGTCAAGCACACTTTTAAAGCACAAAAAGCCCAACGTGGCACATTAAGGAGGCGTTACCTACAAAACCTATTTCGGACCTGGAAAGTTCAATTTGTATAATTACCGGGTTTCGGTAAAAGGGTCTCTCTGGCCAAAAGTGTCACTATTCAAAGCATTGACAGTGTTAGATTGACTGACGTTAAAGGTAATTCCACGAAAATTAACGTTTTTAATTGCAGGCCTCAAGCAAATTGAACTTATTCTCTCTTTTTTAATCATAAACTTAATTAAACGCGACTGTTACACTGCTCTTAATTAATAGGCAATGACGTTTCGTGCAAAAATTAACCTGAAACGGATGGTGTGCGAATATTTTTTGCCCTGTGTGACAGCTAGCTAAGCATTTTTTCAATATTTACATTTAATGCTTGGACACGCGAGTGTCTGGGTGGGAAAATTGTTTTTAAACCTTTAATGAAATTAAAATAGACACAAACATTCATATATTCTTAACAAAACACGACACATACGTGGATTAAGCACATGATAGCATGTCCATCTAAGCTCATCAAAGGACGGCTTAAAACAGTTTTAAAGAGCAACAAATTGCAGGGGGTCAGAAAAGGCTTTAAAAGCTTATTACTGACGTCGTTCTTGACAATTTATTGGCAGAGTCGATAAGTCAAACACAATTTTCCACGTTTAAGTCAAATTGGAAAGGTGTCTCACTCACTCTTCACTCTTTTTGCCACATTATCGAGAGAATAATTTCGCAATTTTCAGCTTGACTACTCTTTTCAAAATTGGCCCCCGAAAATTAGCCACTTATTTTGTTTGCCGACGTTGCCGACTCTAAAACTCAACCTCCATGTTTGGCAATATAATAATAATGTGTGTAGATACACAGGAGTCAAATCCCTAGAAGGGCATATCAATAAAAGGCTGTAAACTCGATATATTTGATAAGCTTGTTTTGAGGTAAATATGGGAGCAAAAACGATCGCAAAGTCGGTTAGTTTGTGCGCTGATTTCTGTACATTATTGACAGAATAACGCATATCTTTTGCATATTGAATCACTTTTGTGATAATCCGGTTTTATCACCTTACATTGCATTTCTAACGACATATTAATAATATTATGACCTTGCAATATATCACTCAGGATGCAGTAGCATTCTAACTGGACACATTGGCAACTTTTTAAAGTATAGTAGCAGCAGTCCCAGCAAAGCAATAAAGAAAGGCCCATACTACGGCTACAGTGGCTATATAACTATGATTTATATGGCTGGCAAAAAGCGCCTCCTGCTTACACTAAGTTTACACATAGTGGGGCTAATAGCGTGTATCGGTTCGTGATATATTGGGGGACTAAAGTGGAAGAAAAACTGGGACACCAGAAATGCATTTGCCAGCTTAAATTAACCGTCTATAATATGATCACCCTGGCAAATATACGATTCATTCATGCACATTTTAAGCAGGTGTATCGGAATTTATGATAATTAATTTCAAAGCTTTTTTGCGCTCCATATACGGTATATAACTTCAAGCAAGGGCTCAAATTTATGTAAAGGTAGTATTTCAAACCATTCATTTTGCGCGCTGAATTCGCGGGGCGGATCTCACCTTTTTAAGACTGGAAAAAGTGAGCATAATAATATCGCTTGCTTGTTTTCTTCGTTTTTGCGCCTCTGGTGCTATTTACGAGCCACGAGCTCGGCTTGTAATTCGAAAAATGCAAAATATTCATTACAGGGCTCTCCTTTTTAATATTTAGGGATTTAATTTATGCCCCACTCGCTTTGTGTGTGGCATTATTTCGTATACCTGCTCTTAAAGACCAACTACTACAAATGCAACCCTCTATTTTCTGTGTCATATATTTCACAGCTTGTGAATGCTGAATAGAATGGAGATAAAACAAAACCGAAAAGGATACTGACTGTGTTTATTTATACTTTTTTCTCCGTTTGCGTGATCCAACCCAACACATTATTTCCACTTTTTGATCTTTTCACCCTCGCTATCTTGAAAATGGAGAAAACGACGACGGTCTCGCCTCAGAAGAAGAAGGAAAGATAATAGCGCGAGGCTATCTTGATACCCATTTAACCCCCTTTATTTATGTTGTTGGACTGTTTTGGAAGTATTTAACCGGGGTAAATTAGCTCTACTCTTTGTGTCAATCCTTAAAAAGTGAACTGCCACGCAAATGTAGGCTTCACCTCTCTTTAGACCCATTCCCTTCACCCCAGGAGGGAGAGAGCCTTAAAGTGATTTATCGTTCTCAAGTCATCCCCATAATAATGGCATCACACAGAGGAAAATATTCTTGAGTCTTGCCTCCATCAAATTTATGGCTTTCTCCGTCACTTTATTGTGACATTAGCGACTCTTTAAATGCCATTTTTGCATGGGAAAGACGAGCATTTCCCATGGCGGACTTCACAAAATCGCACGAGGCCAATTCATCAAGCGGGCTGTCACAAACTTCTCTTTTTTGCCAGCGGGAGTCTGTCATATTCGCGCTTGCTTGTCATAACTTGTCGGTGAGCTGTCAAGTAGGGAAAAAAGCCGGTTAATCGGGGCTAAAAAGGGTAAATAAGCAGAGTAGGAACATGTGTTTTTGCAGTGATTTGACACACTTCCGACTATTTAGATCGAGTATTTTGCATGTGCTAATCATGTGAATTTTCTCATAATCAATATTAATAACAACTTTGTTATGAATAATTTCTATTAAATGTGAGTGAATATATGTTTAACGCCAAACTTTGCAAAAAAAGTGTAGAAAATATATAATCCACACAATTGCACAAGATCTGTAAGACATATATGACACAACCAGGGGGACACATGAGCGGTGTAAAGCAAAAATAATGTTTAGCAAGTACTTATGAGATCGTAAAATCTTAAACTTTCTTTGTTGTTTCCACGGTCCCTTCTCATGTCTGGAGCCAATCAAATCGAATCATTCAAACTTTTTTCGTCGTCGTCTCAGCTCCTGTGGCTTGAGAGAAAAGAAAGGGGGAAACTGGATGCAGGTTTTTGCCAGCCAAAAATCGGCCTAAATTAGTACAAAGCACGAATAATATTCGTTAAAATATCATTGCATTCAACAATCATTAGTAAAATATGAGTCCATGCCTTTGTTCACCTGCAAAAACGCACATTCTCCAGAATTATTATTTGGTGCCATTAGTCGTTTTTTGTCAACTCTTCTCCGTTCTCATTCACCAGAAATTGCCTGAAAATAAAACTCATTACGTTTGTTTTTGCTCTCATCAAGTTGCCAAAAATGAGCAATTTGCGCCGCCGCTACAGAGAAAGTAATTCGACATTATTAACATTTGATGCACTAATAATGCAATGTTTACCCCCGAATGCCACTGATTCATGTTCCATGAAGCCGAAGCCTCAACCGAGCAAAAAACTAAAATTGTTTTCTTTTTATACACAAGAAATCAAAGGGTATGAGAAGGGAGAGGTCATGATTTTACCCGGCTAATAATGCCGGAGAAAAACAACAATAATTGACATACAAGGCCCCGATATAAGAGACGTTTTTGCTCCTTTTCATGACCCAGACAGAGCTGCGGTTTGTATCGAGTATACACAAATCTTCTCTCAATTTTGATGCCTTTAAATGTCAGTTGCAAATCATGTCAGATCCTGTCAATAAAATAATTTGCTCCCTTCAAATTTCACGTCAGATTTGCGGTTTTCGCGAAAATGTCAGCTTTTGCAAAACGGCGTCGGCTGACAGGAGGGTAATATAAAGATTAAACCACCGCCGTGCAATATGCCAATTTTTAAACGATTTTTTCGACACATCTTGTCAATCAAACTTTGCTTTCAATTATGGCATCGTGAAATTAATTTAGTCAATAAGCGACCCTTCTCAAAACCGGATCTCTATAATCGTTATTGTGACGGATCCTCATAAACAGGTAATCGGTCAAAAAGCTGCCAAAACAACCCATATTGGCAAACAAGCTCCCCTCATAAACCCACTTTAAACCTTATTACACGTGTGTGTGTGCTTTTCAATAACAACTTGTGACACATTGCGGCTGATCAATTACAATTATACACACAGAGTGGAACAGTGGTTTCTGAGGGAATATATTATGTTATGTTGCTTTTTGAGTCATTATATGCGGATGCAAAATATGAAACAAAGCATTGGTTGACCCAATAAAAGTAGATATTTTTCTTTCTTTCGTTGACCAAAACAAGACGGAAAACGTACTTCAATGAAAAGTGTCGGACCTCTGTGCGTGGCCTGTTTGCTCAACAAATGTATACACAAACATATTCAAATAGGTGTCGGAAGTAATACCATGTGTCGTGTTTCGTTATCAATATGAAATGCCATTTGATATCAGCGGCATTGTAATGATGGTTTTGAATTTGTGCGTCCGAGGCAGCGGCTACTGAAGCAAGCTGAGCTACTGCTATCGGAATCGATAATAAATCGGAAAATAATGAGGGTCTAAATTCCGGCAAAACACAGTAGTAGGAGTACAGTAGACAGGAGCTACAACGTGTACAGAGGACTGCTAGACAGAGAGGTGCTAGCTGAACATATAAAGTCCTATAACAGGAGTTATATTAGAGAGTTAACTTTACATGTTTCGGCATAACCAAAAGAAAGAGTTATTATTGAAGAATGTAGCTTACTCCTCATTTTATATTACTTAAAAGTTGTCAATGAAGCTCCTCTCTGCCAAAGAAATAGTCCCTATTGGCGGGAAAAATCATGTTTTTGTCTCTCCTCTAATTCGGTTATAGTCATGCAGTCTTTCTTCTTCTTCTTCAGAGTTACAGGTGTTGTTTTGTATCCACGAAGGCTAATTCACTCTTTCTTTTATACACGTTTATATTGTCCAAAAACGAAGCTTGCTGCGGTTTAGATTCGCCTTTAATTCTTCTTCTCACGGAGGCACGCCATAATTCGATTGATTAGACTCTTCTGCACGCTTTGATGCAGACAGATCCAAAATGAAATGGAGGAGAATTAGCGATTTCGCATGGGAGAAAAACAAATAGCCGCTCGTATAAATGTGACATATGAGACCTATCAGAAGTAATAATAAAGGACACGTAATGGAGGATATAACAATTTAGAGAGCTCATTCATACAATCATTGCTTTCCCATTCACTCAGCTCAAGTCCCATTATCGTCTCCTCTATTAATTCTCACTTCATCTATCAATATGATTGAACTTGTTTCTCTCTCTCTCTCTCTCTCTCTCTCTCTCTCTCTCTCTCCTCCTTCATTATTTGATTGCCGCCTTGATCGTAAAAGATGACGAATTGTCTTAACTAGGCCCCCGTCTAATAATAATAATTATACGACACTTGTAATAGAATGTAATCACAAGGATTATTTTCTCACATGAGGATTGTAATTTCACTTTCTCTACACACATGATAAATCTACGGGAGCTATATGCTCTGTAATTATCCATTATAATACGGTTTCTTCTTCGAACTTCTGTTTCCATAGAATGTAAAGCGTTAAACTTACACAACACACTTACGTTCTTATCTGCAGGTTGATTCGTTCCTAGCCCTCGCGGCATAATGCACCACTTGTCCCCCTCCTCCAACCCAACCTCCTTCAACAACTCCGACACCAGCAACTCCAACAACAACACCATCATCAACCCCAAGGACAACCTCCTCCTGCACCTCACAGACCCAAAGATGGCGGCGCTGTCATCCCCGCCGAGCAACAACGGCGGCGGCAACAATACAGACCTGTCAGCGTACGGGCAGACTGGCGGTGCCACTGGGATCGGCCCCACAGGCGCGATCACAAGGATCAAGCCGGATTTGGACGACTCTGAGGGTGAGAGTCCGTCTCCAAACTCAGCGGCAGCAGCGGGTAATAATGGCACTCAGCAGCAGCAGCAGTCTGGTGGTGCCCAGTCTGGTGTGACGACCAAGTCCCCGCCAGCGCCATCTCCCAGTGATCAAGTGGTTGGTGCCACGTCGCAAGAGTTCCTCAATTCAGATGAGACTGCGCAGTTTGAGTCGGACAAGAGGACGATATACAAGTAAGTTGAACTCATTTGACCATGTTTTAATTGAGTAATATGGTAAATTTGATTCTAGGCATCCCTTGTTCCCCCTCCTGGCTCTGCTCTTTGAGAAGTGCGAGCTGGCCACACAGTCCAACGACTGCCCCTCCACAGAGAGCTTCAACCTGGACATTCAGGCTTTCGTTCAACACCAGGACAGGGAAGGGAAACCTTTCTTCACAGACAATCACGAAGTCAATGATCTGGTATGTCAACTATGCCAAATATGAGTACGCAATACATTACCAGTAAAATATTTCCAGATGATCAAAGCCATTCAGGTCCTCCGCATCCACTTGTTAGAGCTCGAGAAAGTCCAGGAGCTGTGTAAAGACTTTTGCAACCGCTACATCACGTGTCTCAAGGGAAAGATGCAGAGTGAAAACCTGCTCAGGAGTGACTACGGGGGCTACGATAGTGATGACAGCAGTGGCCGGGCGTCAGTAGGGCTGGGTGGACCACACGGGGCAGCACATGCAGCAGCTGCGGCAGCTGTCCATGGGGCAGCGGCAGCTGCTGCGTCAGGGCAGCCCATGCATGGTATGATGCACCCACACGCGGCTCAGGTCGCTCATGCCCAGGCGCAAGCCCAGGCCCAGGCCCATGCTGCGCTCATGAGTGGCGCCGCGGCAGCAGGAATGTCCCCGGCCAGTGCGGCAGCTGCGAGTGCGGCCGCCGCGGCGTACTACCACCAACACCCAGCCATGCATCCTAATGTGAGTATAAGTTTGAGTTTTTATTGAGAGAGTGCCGTGTCAAATTTATTTTGATCAATTTGAGGTCTCTTTTACATTTGACGTAATCAGAAACCAAGTGAGCAAACTTTTTTTACTCGATTTTCCCTTTTTTACTCTCGATACGCACAATTTCATTACGATTGTCTGTCTGAAAATCTTTCTTTGGCAAAGAAAATGGCTCTTTGCCCACACAGACGGGATAACACCGGCCGGTAGAATTCTGTCTAATATGATATTGCAGCAAATAGCACCAAAAAGGAATAGGCCCTTTAGCTTCTGGTTTGGAGTGATTTTATCTCAGTTTCTAAGTATTTTTTTAAACATACGCAACTTCAAATTTAAATATGGGTTAATGCCTTCATTTCCATTCTGAAACTATTAAGGGTTGCATATCGCATTCCCTCCCCAGCAGTAAAATCCCTTTTCAGTCTCCTCCGTATTCTTCCCTGGCAAAAATGTGCCGCTAATAACACCCCGAAATGATTTATGGCTTCCACATTTTCGCCTCTCTGGAAGGAGAGAGAAAGGGAGTAAGAGAAAAAGAAGAAGAAGGCACGCATTCCAGTAAAAAAATAAACCATCCCAGCAATAATAAAATTCCGAAAGTCTTACGTTTTTGTGTGTTTTGCAATTGGCGGAAAGAGATTAGGAAAGGGAGAAATTATTTTGCAAACCATATTGTACAAATATTTTCCATGATTATGCAGGCATTTCTAGAAGTTACTTACAAATATCAGGATTTTTAATGAAAGTTTTATGTAACTAATAGCTTGCGTTTATGCACAAATTGCACCTTGTTTGTTTTATTGTAACCCCGTACTTCAACTGCCGACTCGTTCTTCCTCTGCAGCCGTTTTCCGACTTTGGCGTTACTCAACCCCCGACATCGCAACCACACTCAGCAGCGAGTCAAAACCCATCCCATCTAGAGCACCGATGAGCCATTTGTAAGCATATATTAAACATAATTCAGACCTCAAATTGTATTTCACGGCATCTCTCTCTCTTTTTCTCTCTCTCCCCTGGTGCGGACAAATTACAGGCAATTGTTGTTTCCACTGCAGGGACTTTATTAGAGAATCAGCCATCAACACCAAGCACACCATCAGAGGACTCATGTAGCATCACAGAATTTGACCTATGGCAGCAGCAGCAGTACTATGCCCAAGTACCAGCAGTACTACCAGCAGCACTACCTCAGCCAGCATCCTCCACATTATGAGCAGCACTTGGTCGGGCTGCACGCCTCAGTCAAGGCAGCTGATATGTTTGGGCTGCAGCCTCAGCCAGCCGTCATGACCAAGCGGGGTGTGCTGCCCAAGCAGGCGACCAACACGCTCAGAACGTGGTTGTTTCAACATGTTATGGTGAGTATATTTTAGGTTCATACAAAATGTAATTGACTCTTATATACGACCTGTCCAACATGTCAATGCGATATTTATACTTAATACATCTGCCATGTCAAACTACTCTTATATTAAAAGCAGTGCATGCAATAAATCGAGCAATTAAGTTTCCTTTTGGCGATAAAAAGGGCATTTTTGGGTAGCAGGGCAATTAACTATAAAGGGAAAACAAGTGAATTAGTCTGGCGAGAAAAGGTGCAAAACAAAGAAATGTCCCCAAATATCCGTCAGTAAGTGATTAAAATAGGCAACAAAAAGAGGGAGAAGAAGATCTTAATGGGCGGACTTTTTGTTGAATTTTTATTGCTTCGGCGATTCAACTTTTTATTCAGCTGAGAAAGCAACTTTTTATTCTCTTCAGACCATGTGAGGGACACTCAGCTTTATTCACAAACAAAGTAAATAACACTCCTTTGTGCTTTATTTGCAATGCACAAACTGTCAACCCTTCATGTGGCAATTAAAAGCAGATTAAGCCTTTCTTACATTTCCCCAGTGCTGACAATAAAAATAAAATGCCAAATCTTGGAATACATTCTTTTTCTTACTCTTCGGTGCAAAACAAGCTCTCGACCACATAATAAGTTACAATATTTTATGTAAATCCCGTAACATATTTTCGCATTAACACCTCGGCCTTCTTTGTTTATTCTTCTCTTAAAAAATGTCCCCAATAATTTTCACTTGTAACTCCCTTGGGATTTCAAGTCAGACATAATATTTCTTCTTTCTCTTGAAACAATAATTCTGCCAATCAATCTTCATCATTTTCTTCTTTCTTGACACAAAAGTGAAAGCAAAGAAGAAGGTTTTAGACCCCATCAATCAATGAATATTAGCAGTTATGAGATATTATTGAGACGATAATGCAGTATGCAATAAAGGCCTAAAATCACTGTCAAGGAAAGATTGCTCTCCGAAACCACTGTGCACAGTTTTGGAGCCTTAGTAACCTTTTCTAATTCTTTCAGCACCCGTACCCCTCCGAAGAGGAAAAGCGCCAGCTCGCCCGCCTCACCAACCTCTCCCTCCTCCAAGTGAACAACTGGTTCATCAACGCTCGGAGGAGGATTCTGCAGCCAATGCTAGACTCGGAGACTGCTGTGACGTCCTCGTCCTCCGAGGAGACTACAAGAGGCAAGAAGAAGGCTCGGAGGGGCCTCGGAGGTGGGTCAGCCGCCTCCGAGCGGTTCTGGGAGGAGCATGTCTCCGAGATTGGGAGGAAGATGCTGGCCAAGGAGGGTTCGGAGACTTCATGTAATTCAACAAATTGCTTATTAAAGTTCTCTGTAAACAATAGCCCTACTTTTAGATTTAAAATCCTCACAAATGGATGAGGAAAAGCCAAAGGAGTTCTGATGTTGATGTGCTTAAAGACTGCAATTCTAATAAAGTGTATCTGTGGGTTTTAAAACGATCTTTTTAGTCAGTAGAAATTGGAACACTCAATAACAAAAGTCAGTGATGTCGAAGAAAAGTGAGAGAAGTTTTGGACTCACAAATATTAAAACACATTTTCTATCCATGTTTCTGTCCCGGTATAAGAGAAATAATTCTAAAAAGTACTAGATATTGAACGTATGAAGCGCGCACATTTACGAAGAAACTCTTAAGAATATACAACCAAAGATAGCATTTTGTACTACTAACAATATGAGAGCGGTTTTAACGCTCCTTCAAGGCCACCAACCATTGTTAAAGATCAAAATTTAGACACCCCCTTTAAAAGGATTTTCACTATTATAATTATTTAAACTATTACGTGTTGCGTGTATAACTAATATATTCGAGCGATATGCGTCGGATAAGAAGACTAATAATATTCATTAAGCTCAATCGGATTTTTGTGAAAGATTTAAAAAAGGAGGAAGAAATATAATACTAACAACGGATTGTCAAATATTAGTCTTATTACTTCGTTGTAAAACTAGTTTTTATAATAGTACTTTTATTAATTAATTAATAGTATTTTTCCTGTATAAAAGCGGGGGAAACAAATTTTGAGGTTTTTTTATTCATCCGCGAAAACTGCCGAAAAGGCTTCTTTTATTCGGTATTTCATCTTTTAAAAGTCATTCTACAGGGCACCAGGAAACTGAACAAGATAATGTAGTCGGAATATTGGGAGAAAAGTTTTATTATTTATCTAAGGGATTCGAAGCAAAATTCGTGAGGCAAACGGAACTAACAGGTGCCATAATTAAATTATTCTGTTGCTTAGCTCTCCTTTCGGATGCCCTGCCTGGATAGTAGATAGCGTTTGTTTCCAAGACGAAAAGAGCGGAGGAACAGTGCCGCACCATTAATTGAATGTACTAAATTAAAACTAAATATTTACCTAGTAACCTGAACGCTTTTACCTTGATTATTGTGCATCATTCTCACCTTGGTTAACAAAATTAAGTTTATTATTATAAAATATCACTAATAAACATCACATAAAGAACACAAAACACCCCATTTTAACCATCATAGCAAGAGATTATTAAACTCATTATCGTCCGACCTTTCCCAGCTTAGTGTCCGTCTTAGGGTTGGCTGTCATTGCCTGGGCGCTTTCAATGGCATCGTTGATATCGTCCTGAAAGAAAACAAAACGTTGAAAATATTACGACAATTTAAACTTTCAATTTAGTTTTGTTCTGCGAGCCCGAAAAGGTTTTATTTTATCCAAGAGCTTGCGTGTACTGTCCATATTCGGTTATCGTACCTGCAATGCTCGGAGTTCCTTGAGATGCATCAGTCGAAGGATCTTGAGTGCCTGACTGAGCCCCGGCTGGTTAGGCAGATCCTTGCTATCGCCACCCTTACCCACACCGAGGGAATGCTCCTTGAGCAGAACCTTTTGGCCCTGTAATATAAAAAGCAACTGTAACTAATTATGTTTTACAACATGCTGTTAGACAATTTTGAGCTCACTGTGGGTTCTGAAATCTTACCGGCACAGTGGTCTTGTTGTTCTTCTGACTGTTGGCCTCCTTCAACTGCTTGTTGATCGCTCTGCAGCACGCTTCCAACGTCACTCGGTTGTCTGGGTGGGGCACAATCTGGAGGTGGCGGGACAGGTCAAGGATCTGAGATTTCAACGGTTCACTGTTGGCTAAAAGAGGAAATGTTTATGTTTTATATGCCCATTATATGCCATAAGAGACTTACGATCCTGTCCCTGCAGTGGATCTTCCTCCTGCTGACTCTGCTCCCGGTTCTTGGCATCCTCTGCGAGTTTATTGTACATTTGCGCTGAAAGAAAGAGTCCTAAAGATACATTCTACATCATTATCTAAAGTTACTTACGATCCTGCAGGAATGTCTTCTTGATAGCCAGCCCCATCAGCCACATGATCTCCGTCTTCCTCTTTCCTCCGAGTGCCTGGACTGGACATTGGAGGTCCGAGAGGTACTTTTCGTACTCCCGCTTCCACTCGTTTCCCTCCTTGTCGTCCACCTGCGCCTTGAGCGCGTTCCGGTCGGACAGCGAGTAGAATCGGATGTGCTGGTCCTCAAGCCAGACCACAAGGCGGCGGAATTGGACCTGATCTGAAGATTAGACTGTTATATATTTGCTTTCTTGTTCAATTTTCGTTCGTGATCTACCTTTGATGTCGACTCCGTTGGGCTGGAAGTGCCCGAGAGCGGCGAGTCTGCGCTCCAGAAGGGAACAATCGGACGAAGACGGCGAAGAGGACATGACGGCGCAAACCGACGGAAGACTTAAAAGGGTCACTTTGGCAGTTTGGCTCCCCCGGCAGGATCAGGCAGCAGTTGAAACAACTCAGCACTCAGCAGCCAACTTAAATTACTTAAAAATCGCAAATCAAAACATTGCACTCAGTGCTGAAAAGCGGAGAAGAAAATAGGGATCCCATCGGATTAAGGAAAAATTGGAATCGGTACTTTTTACATGTACATGTAATGGACATGTAACACAAATTACTCTTTATGAAGAAAATGTTGCAAAAATTATGCAATAGTTAACTTGTTTTTTTAAATAATACTTGGTAAAATTACACGAGTTCTTTTGTGTTTCTATTTTATCCTATTGATCCATCGTCGTCCCTTGTCTTCGCGGGGTTGAGCCAAACTCAGTTTAGGGGAACCAGAAACAAAATGTGGTAGATAACTTGCAACACTATTTAGGGATTTAAGTTATTTCGTGGCATAGAAACTTATAATTCTTACCGGATTTGTATTTAATGTAATTTGCTTATTATTTCTGAATATTTTAATCCGAACGAAACCATCTCCTGTTTAGATAATAGTCGATTTGCTTCCTATTCGTGACTTCCCTTCTCTTTCTGTTTTCCTTCTCGCACGCTGCTCCGCTTGCTTTCCTCCTCCTCCCACTCACTCCGCTTTGCTCTCTTCTCTCTTCTCTTCTTTTTCTCTTGCCAACAACACAACAACAACGAAAAAACACAACAAACTAGTAACCTCTCTAAATATGAGTCCTGCATTATTTTCAGGGCTCTTTACATGGTATGTTTCCCTTTTCAAGTTATGTACTACGTCTTGTCCCAAATTGCAAAAGTAAATGCTATTTTGCCAATACATTTATTAAGAATAATTTAAGCTGAATATGAAGGCAAAATGAAATTAGTTAATTAGATAAGCATTTACACCCATCTTTGCAGATTTAAGTTTCGGAATATTCACGTCAACATCATCCCTGTGACGTGATCTGTTGACATATGACGATGAGAAGAATGAGGGTTGACTTAAGATAGTGATAGTTTTTTATTAAACTACTTGGCAGCTTTGCTATATGGGAATTATTATGGTTTGCTGAAGAGTAATTTTGCAACGTACCAACTAGTTTCTTACATTTTATTATTTTAATTAAAGCATTAATAACCTCCAGAACGTTAGTTGCTTTAATAGCAAGAGAACGTTAGTAAGTAAATTGCATCCCTGTGATCAGACTCGGAGAAAATGATCACGGCGTGCTCAGTGCACTCAGCTTTAGTACATAGAAACTGAGTCTTGCCTGGCTAGCAGAAATGCAGGACTTCTTTTACAGAGGACATTAGTTCCCAAAAGTCAATAAAAAGGGATGCATAGCAAATATTAAAAAACATGTAGCATACCTGCAGTGGTTTTATAGGGTCCAAAAGGCGAGCAATTTTGGTTCCATAACCATTCAGGATCCCTCCTAAAAGTAATGTATTTTTTGCAAATCAAAATGTACGTTATCATAATTGATAATTTGCTAATATATATATATATATATGGCTTACCAGTAATATATATCAAGACAGCATAGTGCCTTAGATGAACATTACAATTAATGTATACATTGACACTGTCGAAATCTACTATGTCTCTAAGAAGTCTACAATCTTGCCCAGATTTAAATTTTGTGTTTTCTATGACTTTGAGCCAGTGGCTGCGAGGTCCTGGAGGGGTCGGGAAATTGATTTGCTCAAAAGCTGGAAACAATAAATTAGTCATATAAAACAATGAAAACTAATATATTCAACGTTAATGAAGTAATAAATAATTAGATAGTTTACTTACAAGGCATATCGCCGAGAAGAGCCTTGAGCAAAAAATAAATTTCCCCTTCCTCTTCTTCATCAGTAAAAACGTAACTCAAATAATTATCCACGCCAAATCTTTTCATAACTTTCATGTAGTACAGGGGAACATCCATGTTAATAGCTTCTGCAATGTCTATGTAATAAAAAGACTTAATGAGCATTTTAATGAGTTTATTTTATATGTCAATTACATACCTTTATCATAATCCCATACTGAAAGGAGAAAAATGTTTTATTTAGCATTTTACATTTAACCAGGATAGGCCCTGGGGGCCTCATATATGAATATTAATGTTTATTATATATTCAACTATGTATGATTATTATTATACTGGGTAAGGCGCTATTGTGAAAATAGCAGTCTTAATGTGATATAGCTTCTGACTACCAAAAGAACTGATATAAAGTCTCCCAATGTACCAAACTAAAGCCCAATCAATATACAGGGTGTTGACCCAAATCTGTCCGCGGCAAATTTTATGCAGTAAATTGCCAATAGTGGGCTTCCTGTATGCATATTGCATAATGTTATATAATAAAAGTTAGAGAATGGTAATTTATCTTTCCTGGTGCAAAACCCTAAAGTTCTACAGGGTGTTTCTTTTATAGTGTCCTATTGTAGAGGCCCAAAACAGGCCTTAAACGGGCCTTTTCGGAAGTACTTATGAAATTAAAATTTGAAGAAAATTAAATTAAGTTTTTTTATAGATGGATTTTAAATTCATAAAAGATCTTTATATCTCTACTTGGCAGCCTTTGCCAAAACTGGTCATTTCCAGAGAAGCTCTTCAAAATGGCTCATTTTGAGTATATATTTGGGGAGGCATTTTCATCAGGCCCCATTTTGCCAGTTATATGGTGTCTAGGAAAAAAGTGTTTGAAGTAAAATGTCCCTTAAATTTAATTTTAATACCATTAAAAGTTGATTTTCAGTAGATTTAAGACTTGGGATAGCCAGCCTGGCTTGATTTCCAAAACACAGGCTCCAGAATTGTACCTGAAAAGTGACATTTCTTGGGAGAGGCAAAAAACCTGACCTTCAGTTCCAGTCCTCTGACTACAAATGAGAGTCCATTTAAGAAAATTAATGTTGTTCCATATAAAACTTCCATCTATTTTCTACATATTTTAACTTCATAAGGATAGTGGAATTTTGACTTCTAAGGGTTGTAATTGAAGGATACAATAGGACACTATAAAAGAAACACCCTGTAGCTCTAATATTATGACCTACAGGCTGCCCGACTTAGCACCAATTTTTCTCTTTTACCACCCTCAAGATCATGGAAAACAATGCCACTATCTAAGAAGTTAGAGCTTCCATCTTTCTTGAGCAGTTGCCAGGATATGCCTGCTATCATACGCGGAAATTTACTTTTAGGCTTATTTACATAAATGTATCTTAAAATGTAAGTTTTAAGGTAATACAATGGAGAAAATTTGACACATTTTCGGTAACTATTTGGTATGCTTGATTGCTTAAAAATATTGCTTTACACCATACTATGAAAAATTAATATGATATTGAATGCACTCTCTTCTGTCATATCAGCCTAAAACTTATTTTAGAAATATGCTTCATAAAAGCTCTACACTTCAATTTAACTTGGCCATTTTCAAGGCAAAATGTATTATAATTCGTACATTTCAAAGGTGTTGTGAGCATGAAGAAGGCTATCTACATACACATAACTTTGGGTTAGCATTCCTCTGAGGGTCTAGTATTGCATCAAAGAGTTATATATGGCTAGGTGCAAGCACTAAGGTATGCTAGTCAATAACACATTTTCACCCATTTTCTCCTATTACTGGATCCGCGGGAGGGAAATCTACTCAATGTACTTAAAAATGGTCCCTCGAGAATATGCATGAAAGTAGAGAAAAGTGCTTTTAATAAAATATCGAGAATAAGAATGCATCTAACAGTCCTGAAAAAATGAGGTAGGGTTTATTACCAAAAATATGAAAATAATGATCCTCAAACGTCGCGGACAAATTTGGGTCAACACCCTGTACATAAAATAAGCCCATTATTTTTAAATTTTGATTTCAGTATTCAAACTAAATATTTTTTGCCACCGTAATAGCTGTAAAAGCACAAACACATTTGGTTAGTAGTTTTGTTTTAAACCCCCTTGAAATTTATTTAGGATATTTTATGACCATTTCCCTTGACTTCCTTTTTTCTTGGGGCTGCAGCTTAACTTACTCTGATTCATATCCAGGTGAAACGATTTTCGCATCAATTTTTCCAGCCTTTCAAACAGTGGATCAGCTCGAATACTACTTGGTAGCGTCGGACAGCTCTTATAATTATTCTTGCAGGAAACATCAAGTTGGTTGAATAAGACTTTGAAGGGGTTCCAACGGTCATAGAGCTGCAGGAAATAGTGCAGTCAAAGTCATTGTGATATGTTCACCTTGTATTAAAATTATACTTGGGATTCCTGCTTATATATATTTGGACATTAACAGTTACTTTCAGTTACTTTGGTCAAGTAGTTCTCTATAAACATGTATAGAGTGTATAGAGAACTACTTGCTTTGGTCCATTTACCAGAACAGATTGTACTACTGTGCCTATGAGCTAAATATTGGCTAATTTTTGCCTTCTAAAATGTATAGGTCTCTAAAATTAATGCATGCGCCACAAATTACTACATAGTACCACATATACTATATGCCAAAGGCACAGATATGACTCATTTTCGCGACTCATTTTTACTTTTTAGACGTAGGGTCCGATCATGTCATTTTTGTAGTTCATTATTGCGGTTCTTTTTCTTTGTGACACCACCTCAGTCTAATGTGTCTCAGTTGCTGTAGGGGATCATTTTTGGAGAAAATATGACAAAGTTTAATTCTATTGATATAGTGTACGATATCATGGTAATAATGCTTATATATTAAGCAACCTTGAATCAATATAATGGGATGCACATTATTAGCGTAATTATTGCATTAGAAGCCTTAGGGGGTTCTAAGGTCTTCATCATTCCATTAAATGATACTCCGCCCCTTAAGCATAGGGAAGGTAGATTTTGATCCAGCCATACCTCATACTTCCCGTCATATTTGATCTGCCGTCTTATTGCTCCGCCAGATTTTGAGAGCCTCAAGAGAGAGGGGCAAGGTTGCAATATTTAGCTTCCTTTTCCTGTTCCTCTTAATTGAAAAAACGCAACTTACTGATATGAATATGGAAATCTTGCCTCTCTCCCGACCCTACCGACATCGAGCGGTTTTAACTGAATTGATTAATTTTGGCGGGAAGATAAAGGCGTAGAATAAGCGTCCTACGCCAAAAGTGTTTCGACGTCTCTTTCTATGATCCAGCGTGCGCAAAAAAAGGCAATCAGGTGGAGAAAATAGTGGATCACGAAGGCTGAGTCCTGTATAAGCTTTAGATTTGTCTGTCTAGTCTAGTCCCTCTTAGGCCCCTCCTACATGGGAGCATTTGGAATAGTATACTCCAAGTATACTCCAAAAAGGAGGAGGATACTCTGAGTATACTTCAAAACGGAGGAGGCTACTCCAAGTATACTCCTAAAAGGAGAAGGATACTTACTCTGAGTATACTCCAAAACGGAGGAGGATACTCTAAGTATACTCCAAAATGGAGGAGGATACTCCGAGTATACTCCAAAATGGAGGA
>LR139539.1:0-33306 GCA_900659605.1 Tisbe holothuriae | reverse complement strand
CGGGCCCCATTCGAGCTCCCCGCTGGCGGGAGCGCCCCGACCAAAAGGCGGGCGGCGGTCCTCATAAGCCGGAGGAGAGAGAGAGAGAGAGAGAGAGAGAAGGAGAGAAGGAGAAACAGCTTGCAAGCACACACTGTTAGGAGTGAGGGAGTGAGTGAGCAGCAGTTCTCTCTTCTTTCTTCTTTCTTCGGTGCTTCTCCTTCTTCTTCTTCTTCTTCTGCAAACGCACCAAAAAGGGGGCCAACTGGGATGGAAGCAGCGAGTCTGAGACACAAAAGAAAGATTGAAAGAGCGAGGGAAGGAAAGGATCGTCGTAAGGGGGACCACCGTCTTCCTTCTTTGCCTCACTTTTAAGTTTCTTCCCTTCCTTCCTCGAGCTCGCAATCGGACCGAGACCGTTTTCTTCTTTTTTCTTCTCCCAAGGAAGTCGACACCAGATGGGCACCAAATAACACGACGCAGTCAGTCAGGAGTCCCTTTGAACGGTTAGGGCACTTGAGTGGACCTACAGGGCACACAAAACTCGGAAGATGGGCCTTCCTTCAAATACGCACTCACTGCACTTATCGTCTTCAAGAGTCAATGTTTAGTTGTTTACAGTTTTTTCCTTCTTCAGCTGATCAGCTGAGCAATCGGACTTCACTAATTGCGTCACGAATTCCTCAGTTTCTTTCTTTCTCTCAACTGCGTCAATTCTTGACAGCTGAGTATTTTCGTTAACTCGTAATGCCGGTATTTCACACTTTTAATCGAGTCCTCTAATGTTAGCATGGGTTGGGTCTGCACCGAACTAAAAGTGCTGCAAGATTCAAAAGTCTAAACAGAGGAACGAGGCGGGTTCAGAGCGAGGAGGGAGGAGAAAGAACGAGAGATGGAAGAAAAAAAGGGAAAGAAGAAAGAACGAAGAACGAAGCCTAAGGAAGAACGACGACGACGACGACGACGGATCTCGGCGTCCACATGGATCTGCAGCTCAGTTCGTCCCTCTTCGTCTCCTTCCTTCTCTTGAGCTGAGGATTCCTTTGTCTGCAGCGGAGTCGCCCCCAAAAGAATCGGACCCAGCCCGCCCACAGAACAAGGAGAGGAGTGGAGTGGAGCTGAGTCGTGCCGGCGCGCGCTGTCGCCTGTCGGCGGCAGAACACTCAGACGAGAACTAGAGAAGGAAAAAGGTGAAGGGGGGAAAAAGCGGCGAGAAAAGCAAGTGGCGTTTCTCTTCCTTCAGGGAGATGACAAATCCTTCCAAGATACGAATGGGAGGCCTTTTTGTAGAGGAGGCTTTACTAACAGTCTGAGATAAGACAAGAAGGTAGATCGAGGGAATGCAACAGGACATTTAGCCGCAATTTTGCCCGCCAAAACATTGTCAAATAGTTGAAATAGTGACCGTGAAAATGCCGGCGTTCAAAACAATGTGGAGATGGAATAAAGAAAGGCGAGAGGTTGCGTGGATATATATGAATTTTCCGTATTTATCATCTTAAAATATAGCAAAGTTAAAGGATTTTGGAGTCTTTATATGTACATGTAGATCTTCTTGTTTTTCATTAAATATGACTTAAAATGCCTACATATGTCCGGAATGTCCCTGATGTTAACCGTCGAGGCCAGTCAAGGCGCGGCGGGACTCGAAAGGAAACATATTTTTTTTACCTCTTGACAAAAAAATTCTATTCAGTCCTTCAGGCCTGAGTTCCACTCTTTTCAGTTTTCCATCCCTTCTCTTTTTCTCAGGCAAGTGCCGAGTCAGGGCGAGTCCGGATACTTTTATTTCATTTTAAGAGACTAGCTGAGTCAGCCTGAGTGAGACCACTTGCAGGCGCGCAGGCAGATAAAATCATAAAAGTCCTAAAACATTTTTTTTTTCAAAGTCCAACTTCCAAAGAAGTCCCTTGAGGCCTTGACTCCCTTCTAATTCTCCATCGGTCCATCCCCTCCCCCAGTTCCCCTTTCTAAAAGATCTCCAAACGTATTTCGTCCATCTTTGAAGTCTAGTCCCGCTTCCCAACCCAAGCCGGCGAAGGAAACAAGTCCATCCTCACCTCTTCTGTCCTTGCCATGGCCATGATGGGCAACACTGCCACCTCCTCCCAACGGGAAGACCCTGGAGGAGACGTCCACAACCAGAAGCGAAACATGTCCCTGCCACCGTCCCCGTCGTCGCTACCCAACCCTGAGAACGTGTTCCAGCAGGTGAAGCTGATGGTCAAGGACCCCGATCATCTGTCCAAGAAGGGCGGCGACTCTGGAAACGTGTCCGCCGCCGACGAGAGCAGGAACAACACGCCGGGGCCGAGGGACGCGCACGGGTTCACGCCGGACCTAATCACGCCAGATCTGCCGGAAATTGAGGAAATCGATCAGTTGGCTGAACAAGAGGAGGAAGAGAAGGATTCCCCGACCGCGGCCCCTCAAACCTCCTCGGCCGAGTCCTTCTACCAGGTGGATTCCCCGCTCAGTTCCGCCCAGTTCTCCTCCTCCTCCACTGGCGGCACCGACAACGAGTGCAGCTACTCCTTCATCTACTCTGGGTCGAGTTCATCCGCCTGGGACGCCATGGACGGGGACGAGGAGTCATCAGGCACTGACGAAGATGACATCTTGTACGCGCTCGATATTGAAGACGCATCAAGAGACGAGCTCAACGACGCCTTCGAAGGCGACGATGAAGACGCTGGAGAGCAGGAGGGGGGCGATGACACTGAGCCACTGCTACCCAGGGACACATCCGGGGCTAGGAATTGCCCTAGTGGGGCAGCTGGAGGCAGCAGCCCTAGCATCAGGGGCGGTGTGGGGCCATTTAGGTCTCCATCGACATCTGGCGCCACAAAGCGCCGTCATAACCCCAATGAGCAGGGTGGTGCGCGTCGTCCAGAAAGACGTGAAGCCAATAGCAGTTTCAGTAGTGGCACCAGCCGTAGCAGTGCTGCTTCCCAGGCGCAGAGGGAGAAGTATTCCGCGGAGGAGAAAAGCGACCCTCGAATCCACTGCTTCGCTTCTTACGAGACCACCATCGGGGGCCAGATCATCAAGCCAAAGTTCCTGACGAATATGTCCATCCCGGACCGGCGGTACATTCAAGGCCTGGTGAAGATTCCTAACCGGTGCTACAACAAAGCTGTGACAGTCAAGTACACGTGCGACCATTGGAATAATTGGGTGAGTTCTTTATCATAAAATATTTGATAGTAATCCTCATGCCTCCTCTTAGCCCTCATTTTTGCAGCTTTGAAATCCTCTTTTTTTTCTTCTTCTCTCAGAATCTAGGAGTGAGATTCTCGTACTTTAACTCGCACTTCTGTATAACCAGTGTTCTCCTATCTATCCCGCGCGTTCTTATTTGTTATTGACGTTTATCTTTTCAGTTCCATATCGACGCCGAGTACCAGCAGGACGAAGCTGGGGATACCATCTTCATATTCTACCAGAGGTTTGAGGCCCAGCTTCCAAGCGAGATGCTGCTTGAGGTCTGCGTTCGCGTCCGCTGGCTCGATCTGGGCCAGGAGGAGTGGGACAACTGCTCGACGGCAAACTACAGACTGCAGCTCTTCCCAGCTGCGTGGAAGTACAAGGCTCTCCTCATGTACAGGTACGGACCATTAGACTGAATAACGTGATGACATCTCTAACCTAAATATATTTTTAGGACGATGCTTTTCAATCACGATGATGGCAGTCTGCTCGATTTGGACCGGAACGCGGTCGTGTGCATCACTCTGGCAAAGTCTGTGGAGAAGGGCACTCCAACCAAGATGCGCAACCAGACTAGAGAGCATTTGAAGGAATACCTGGTACGAAAAAACAGGGCGATTAGTGCTAGTTCGCTTCCGCGACGGCGAAAGTACGACCCAAAGAGACTCTTCGCGGAGATTCTTCCCAGCAGCCAGGGAGAGGAAACTGACGACGATCTGCTCCTCGAGAATAGCAACACGGCTATTTACGGCGATAAAGAGGTCTTCCTTAGCCACGGGCTGAATGGACAGACCAACGCCGGCCAGCCCCAAAAGCCTAAGAAAACCAAGTCGCGCGTCTCTGGCCGCACTTGGGTCCCTCCAGATATCCGGTCCTATGTGCGTCCTTCGAACCGTCCTGAGCCTGCTCGTGCTCTAAACGCTTCGCCTAAGAATGCGTCTACCAAGGCTAACGTCATTCCTGAACCATCGGCACAGCCTGAAATTATGGAAATCCCTCCGCTGACCGTGCAGAACCAGGGAGCCCGAAGAAGGTTCTTCAGCTCCCCATTGCTGAATCAGCCTGGCACGTCCATGGCCCCGCCCCGGGCGGCATCCGTTCAGCCGGACATTGTGGAAGTCCCCGCGCAGGGCCAATCTGCAGCCGACAGCTTCCTTGAAAATCTGCAAAAGGAAAACTTGTACATGAACATTGTCAACACGGATGTGCCATCAACACCGCAGAATCGCGTGTTGGTTCCACTGCAAGAGAGCAACGTGAACCAGCTCTCTGGAAGCACGCCTTACCATGAAGCCGTGCATCTCAAGGACTCAAACGCAGGGGGACACAGCGTGCATGGCGACTACCCTCCCCCTCCAGGTGGTAACCAAGCCATTCCGTACCACCAGCAGAGTTACACTGCTGATCAGCAGCAGCAGGGTTACAACTCCATGTCTGGCTTTACTCAAGCTGGTAATGGACAGGCTTGGGATCAGCCTCAGGCAAGTCCTTCTGGATATGATTATAACCATCAGGGCAGTCATATGACTGGGCTCGATCAGACTGCTGGTCAACATGCCATCGACCCCTACGGACTGGCACACACCCATGGCTATGATGGAGCGGCTGCTCTTCAAAGCCAGTATCAACAGGATTATGGACACGGCCCCTCTGCTTATCCTGAGCAAAATGTTGCCCACTTCGGGTCAAATGAGAATTTCAACCAAGCACCGTTTGGCGGAGATGTTCAGACTGTTCCGTTTGTTAACGAAAATGTAGAACAAATGAATCTGTACAATCACACAGCTTCGGACCCCACGATGCAAGTGGCTCAAGCTGTCCCGTCGGCAGCTTCCTCTGCTTCCCCATCGACTGGACCTGCCAACACAGTTGAGGCCACCTTGGCTGAGGCGCAAAGTGCACTTGCTGCTCACATACTGGCCGACCCGAACGCTCTTCCCAGCTTCGAATCACTGTTGAACCGGGAGAGCACCAGCGCCGTCTCCTCCAATGTGGTGATCAACCCTTCCGAGGCTCCTAAACCCGGATGTTCCAAGGAGACCACCGAGGACAAAGTCCCGGAGAAGCCCATTGAAGCTGAGGTGCCGACAGAGTCGGACGTCCAATCCGAGGGAGATGAGGAACTGCAGTCGTTCCTGGACGAGGCCACGGGCGGTGTGGATGTGCTCAACGAGACTGGCCTGGATGACATCCCCGATGTTGGCAACGATTTATTCGACGTCGCATCGCCTCCAAACGCGGAGAACGAGTCAGCTGGAAGCAAGGAACAAAAGAAGGCGTCACAGGACGTTGGAAAAGATGCAGGAGAGGGAAGCGATAGCAAGGACAAGGAAAAGAAGCTGGGCGACGAGAACCTTGACCGGGAGAACAAATCACCCGGAGGTACTGAGGAGAAGCAGGAGCAAGGCGGTGATCCCAAAGAGGACAATGTGGGTCGTAGCAAGGAGGAGAAGGAAGAGATGGAGGAAAAGAGACCGCTTCGAAGGGGAAGGTCCAGAAAGCGGACGTAATACTAAATTATTCCGAGGCTTCCCAAACTTTTAACGATCATTTTTGGCATTTAGCGCAATATATAGACTATTAAGAGCTTTCAAACAAATTTATACAATAGACAATAATTTTATTCAAGATAAATATACATTCAGTCTCATTTTATATGCTTTAGTCCTTTGTACCCGTTCTCACAAACTGTTTGTCATCTTCGTGCCAGACCGATGCGTTTTCCTTCATGCTACAAATGACCTCAAAAGAGGTCTTATCAGCATCACAGACCAGTTGGAGAACCTCGTCCTGAATCACGCCCAGAAACGAGTGTCGCATCTTTGACTCTGACGTCTCCCGGCGAAAGCGGTGTACGAGACTGCGGCGCTTGTCCGGGCTGTAGTAGGATACGACGAGCTGGAGTTCGTAGCTTGGGTGGTGCAGGCTCAGGCAGCGAATACATTCCACAGGCCTGAAATTGGTATAAAGTTATTTAAAAAAGGGTAGCTCGGAGCAAACATTTTGCAAGCCTACTTTGTGAGGTTGAGTAAATGCAGCTCTGGAGAATTCTCATCATCTGAGATGAGATACAAGGCTTTCTCCCGCTGGTGCACTCTGTGCCTCTGCTCGCCCCTCCCATCACTAGACTCATCTGCCCCGCCCTCGTCCCCCTCGTCAAATATGTCGGCTTCGCTTCCCGGCTCAATCACTGTATCCTCCTCCTCCTCAGCTGCGATTATGACAGTCTCGTCCTCTTCATTGTCCACGTCAAAGGCCACCTTGCACGAGGACCGTTCGCTGTCGTCCGCGGACTCGAGGTCTCGCTTGTTGCATGCGTCGATCTTCTCCTTGAGGGCGTTCTTGCGCTCTTGGCGGCGCATCTTGCGTGCGAGGCGGCGCTCCAGACGGGCGATCTCTTGTAGCGCCTCCGCCTTGCTTAGTTCTGCTGCTGCTGCTGCCGACATGCTGAAATTGAAGTTAAAACGATTCTTAAGTAGATTCTTCTTTTGTCTCAGGTGTCGGTAACAATCATAATCGAATGTATTCTCTCATATTGTTGTGCAAAATATAGTAATAATTTACAATGGTTGATTTCAATATGCAAAAATAGACTTTAATTCACTTTTTTCCGCTCATTATCACTGGGCTCGCTCCACACAATCCCAACAGGTCACTTTACTGCACACTCGTTTCCTCTGACAAAATCCAGCTGTCCCTGTCATCGCCTCTTTCTCTCAGTACTTGTTGATGCCAAAGATCCGCACCTTGTGGAAGTAGGGCAGCTTGGGCACGAGCACGAAGGCCAGCGAGACGGCGTTGATGGCAAAGTGCATGAACTCGTGCTTGGAGTAGAAGCTGGCGAGGATGAAGAGCAGGATGGGGATGATGGTGAGGAACTTGCGGGTGGGCGTGTACTGCACGCCGTGGTCCAGCTGCTCCCAGTGGGTGAGGCGCCGGTTCGAGCCCTGGTCGAACGTGATCCACGGGTGGGACTTCATCCAGTGCAGGAAGTAGAAGGAGATGCTGTTGTGGCCCAGGTTGGTCACCGTCCACACCCAGGCGACGCTGAATCCGTCTATTGGGATGGAGAGCAGGATGAGGTGCACCCCGGTGATGACGAGCAGGTAGAAGAGCCAGAAGCCGCGCCCGTTCATGTAGTTGCTGTTGGGGTTCTCGTTGCCGTGGCCGCCGGGCATCATAATGAGGCTGATGGAGGTTGTGACAACTCGAAAGAAGAAACACCACTTGGGCAACTTTTTGAGACACTTTTTTGCTCTTTCTTCGGTGTTTTCAGACTCCGATCTCTTTCTTTTTGTTTTCGTCACCTCGTCTCGAGATAAACAGACGTCAGAGTGGGCTGCAGAACGAGAGAGAGCAACTTTATTCGATTATTAATAAATATGAAGTAAAATCAGTGAGAAAATATGAAAAACGTTATAAAGGGAGCTTCAAGATGTATGTCATGTTGGTATAATAGAATTAATCTTGAAATAAGAGCCTCAATTGAATATATTCCTAACGTTATGTACAGAACCTGCGAAATGTTCTTTCTTTGGAAAATGGGCAGGGACGACAAAAACAGCACAAAACTCATCAAAGAAATTAACCAACAAGTGCATAACCATTAATATCTCTTGCATCATCATACCATATTGTACTATTAGTTATTTTATTTTGTACAGCATGTTTAATGTAACTATTACCGAGTATGAAATTGACAATTTCATTATCCACTTATTCCCTTCAGGAGCCCGTTTCGTCTTCCCTTGATATTTTCCAGCTGGATTCGATTTATTTATGTACTGCTGAGCTGAGAGCACTAAGGAGACTTTCCTTTTTTTCGGGGGCTATTGCGTCGAACACTTCATCTGAAGAGACTCATTCAACCAACAAACACGCCCACTGGATCCAGACACCCCGTGAAGAACAACATACATGGCGATGGCCTCCAGTACATCAGCCGGTGCTGAGGGCGACCCCAGTGAGCCCACTGTCCCTATTATTGTCGTCGTCCGTTGTGGTTCTTGTCGACAGCCACTGCCCAACATAGACCAAGATTCTCTCGAGGGCGACCCCACCTCAGGGGCGAGTGGCAGGGGCAAAGAGAGAGACCTCATATCGGTCAAGGAGGACAGTCTGCCGCAGTGGGTACAGGACAAGGTCCAAGAGGTTAGCAATGGTGCAACAAATATGAGAGCTTTAGTGTAATGTTTCCTCGTTTTTCAGAGTGGTTGGACCAAAGGGAAGCTGAATTGCCCATTGTGTTCGCAGCATCGTGTGGGCGGGTTCGATTTTGTGGGCGGGGCCACATCTGCCGTCTATCTTGTGAGGAGTAGGGTGGATATCAAGGTGCCAGTGAAAGATAGTCCAGTGGATACGGCTGCAGTGGTGCCACCAGAGCCTGTTGAAGGTACTTGACCAACTGGAGAGTAGCAGTTAAAACCTGCTAAAGCGTCGGTGATACAGTCAAATACACTCCCCATCTCGTATATTACACAGAAAACTTAAAGTTTGTTCTCGCCCCTATTACTCTATTAAAAACCTCTTCCATGGTATAGCCGTATAGTCATACCAATTATATGTATGTGTATGTCATTGCTTTTTAATCAACTTAGCTGACTGTGCAGCTTGGTGTTAGTTAGTCAATGCGTATTGCTGCAGTTCTGACTACCATGAATAGCAGATACCCAAATACTGGTGTCCGTTTTGATGAACTATCTTTGATCACCTGTAGCAAATTTATGCTTCGGCAAGCTCACAACTAGCCCCATTATCTTTAAAGGTGACGGTCGTCCCTCATCCTCTTCTTCGTCCACGCCGTCAAGATCTTCCTCCACATCCTCGTCGCCACCTTCATTTGAAGAGGAATTCACTCCAGAAGAGGACGACGACGACGACTCTTCATCTTCCAACCGCTCCTCTGCAGCCCCATCTCCAATGGTGCCATCAAGCACCCCCGTGGAACCCCCTTCACCACCGGTTCAAAGACGGTCAACCCTAGTCAACACAACGTCACTGTCTCTACCGCCCTTCCCGCAACCGCGTAGATCTGACGATGCCACTTTGGGCCGGTCAGCCGTGCCCTACACACTGCGCACCTATCGCCGGCGTCGGCATGGTAAGCCCGTGCGGAAGATACGGCCGGATGCGCCCGCTGCCAGCGTGCTCATGGCCAGCTCTGGCACGGAGCGGAAAGTGCTTCAAATGGTCGATGATTTGGAGGACTTTGATGACGATCTGGCGTGTCCGGTCTGCCTTGAGCTGCTCTATGAGCCGTATGCTACAGAGCCGTGTGGACATATATTTTGCGGGCCGTGTCTGAGAAGAGTAGGCGGAAGGAAACCTCTGCAGACGAGGTGTCCTCTATGTCGGACGGAAATTGACTTTTGTCGGGCGAAAGAAGGTGTGTATTAGAATATCGTTTCCCATCATGTGAAGCTAACGTTATGTCCTTTTCAGTGTTGTTTGACAATATTGAAGCCCGCTACTCGTCCATGACACTGAAGCGGCGTGCAAATGAATACTGCTCCAGCGTGTATAACCGACCTCTACCCTGGCGACCCTGCCTCCGCAGCCTCCTGTACTACCGAGCCCAGGCAGGTGGTCGCTACTGCAACAAGGGCGCGCGCGGCACTCTCCGACAGATCCTAATGCACATGCCCTACTGCGCCTCACGTCTCGTCATATCATTCGCAAACAAACTCATGCTCCTCGCCATCTTCATCTTTATCATCGACATATTCCCGTATTTCTACAGCTCTCTGATCGGCTGGCAGGATAACACGGCCGCGGCCAAGATATTCAACAACGCGCAGAAGCAGGTGGAGGAGTTGGGCAAGTTGAAGGGGAGGTATCCAGGGGACCCCTTGCCACAGACCTACTGGCCATCCATGAGGGCCAAATTCGAAGATGTAAGCTAAGCTAATTTGTTCTTAGTGGATACCGTAGTCTATAAAATTAATGTTGTAGATGCTCGAGGATATCAATTATGACCGCGTTTTCCGCGAGATGGAGGACTACAATCAGAGGAAGGCATCGTCGGATCCCATGGAGGCCTCGCTGTGCAATCAGAGCTTCCACATGCGCCAGGAGGGCCATGCGGTCGACGCAACGTTCTACTACGTGCTCGTCTTCATGTCAATGGTTGCGTTTGTCATCGGACATTTTCTGCTGGTAAGACTACCATAACCATTCCTAAAATTTTGAGTCCTTACTTTCCCTACAAAAAGTAATTGAGCGAACTTGAAAATAAAAAAAGTTCTGTTAATTCGTTAATATTATATAGCTGACAAGAGTCCTTAAAAAACAATGACTTCTTTCAGGTCCACCACCACCCTGGCGGCGGCCTCCTCGCCCGCGTTCGCTTCCTCTTCGCCTCCCCTCCCGGCGACCCCCGTCCCTTCGCCCAGCGCCTCGTCGACGTCTCCCTCCTCCTGCTCGTCTTCCTCTTCGTCCCGCTCATGCTCGTCTCCATCATCTTCCAGTTCTTCTCCATGGACGACTCGCTGCAGCACGCGGGCGCGGCCAACAGCAGCAGCGTGCGCGGTGGGTGGGTGTCGCGCGCGATCGCGCCGCTCGTGCTCGACGGCTACGCGTACGTGGCGGATGTCGTGTCCGCGCATGTCCTCCTGTCCACGTTGCTCATGCTGGGCGTGGGGTTCTGGCTGGGGTCGGTCTACATTGAGCATGATGCGGAGTTCTAGCAGAGGTATTATGCCATCTACATGGAGTCTCAACTTTAGTTTGGAAAGAAAATATCACATGTGAAACCCGAAAACCGTATTTGTTGTCAGTAATGGTGCCAGAACCTCAAAAATGTTTACGCAATGCATATACAAATAAAATACATGATCAGCTTTAATTAAAATGCACCAAATGTGCTCAGTCAAACCCATATCGAACATGTAACCTCATTAGCATTCGAAAATCTATGATATTATAGTTGTCGTAACGTTATTATTACGCAATAAACGTTATTAAATATTGATTCAAATGTTCGGATAAGTGATTTTTTTTCCTCCTCGTCTTCTTTTGAGTCTTCCGCCTGAAATTGGTTTAGAGAGCACCACTCGCTCTCCTTTGAGAATTGAAGGGAAAATTGACAGTTAATTGGATGCGAGCATCTCCTGGGAAGAAGACGAAGGTTCACCTTTTTTCTAGCAGGAAAGCTTTAAGTGAAAAAGAGATTACAGTTGAGAGAGGTGTCCAATTAGAAAGTGTATTGACACTTTTTGCCCCCTTGTCGATATTGAGTCACTTGGTACTAGATCAAATTGGCACGTCTAATATTTATCATAAAGTTTTGTTCATGTGTGGTTACCAACATATTTAATGTCACATTAAGTTAATATGCTTCTAAAACAAGTATTTATCCATGTTTTACTTGATAATACACAGATATAGAGCTCTTATTTTCTAACAGTATGATATCAATGGCCATATCACCGTCTCCGCCGTGTTTTTGCTTCCGATAGCAAGAAAAGGGAAATAAACTCGATTCGTGCTTTTGCGAGCAAACGAGGCATTTTGGCATTTGGAGAAAATTGTCAGTGTGGCAACAAGAAAAGTTTCCTTTATCGAATTGTGGCGTTATCGTGTATTAGCCTCATTGCATTTACGTCCTCTTCGACGGATGGTACATAATGATGAGTGCCATAGAGTTATTAATATACACTTCAATGCCTCGTTTACACGTCGTTAAGACACAACGTCGCCGTCTTTGTCGTCCACTTGACCTTGCCGCCGTTATGGGACTGAGATCATTGAGTGTCGTCGTCCTAATGTGTTAAGTCGATTACAGCTGAAAGCGTTTTTATAAGACGCAGCAACGTCAAGAGCACACACTCGTGTTCAAATTTGGCGTTATGTGGCAGTGCCAAGACTGCAAATTGGTTTATTGCAAGGGTTAGGACGACGACCCTCAAGGTCGAGGAGGATGCTGATGTCACATTAAACTAATGAGTTTAGGGAGCTATTAATGTCACGTTAAGGGGCGGAGCTTGTAATCTCAATTTATGTGCTTCTCTTACCTTTTCACATGTCTAAATGCAGCATTTTCTTTTGATTGTAAGTTTGATCTTTCCCTTCCTGCCTATGTTTCATCCATCTCTCCCCCGTATATCTTCAATGCACTTTGCTTCCTTGTGAGACTTTTTCTTCTTCCTCTTCCTCTGTCAGCTGAAGTCCCATGAGTAAATAGTGAGTGTATGTGTGTGTTCCCCCTTCTCAAGGCTTTGCTCACCATTTTTTTCGCGAAAGAAAATAGCTTTTCTTCCTCTACACTTTTATCTTATCCTTCTTCTCTTATTTTTTGTCTTACCGGATTGAGCTCCTTCTTCTCCTTCTACCGCTGTCAGACTTTGTTATGTGAGAGAAGAAGCCTTCCTCTGAAACTTGAGAGCGAAAATAACTTGATCCGAAATGATGCCTTATGACGAAAAAAGTCACTCATTCATGAAAGACAATTGTCCAACAACAGTCGATTGAATTCAACATCCGGGTCGGCGGTTCTTACAACACACGAATGCATTTGTGGTTTCTTGTGATTCATGACCGTTTTTGCATTTATACAAGATAGCACTTTGCATCTGCAAGCATGCCGTCTGATTCTGATACGATATGCACCCGACCATAATAGTCGCAAATGGAGCGGCGCAGACGCCCTTGCTTGGTCTGTATGTTTGGTGTCCCCTAGGCCATGTTCGCAATATTTCACACTGTTTGCACACAAGCATACGCATGCCATTGTGTGGAGGAAATTGGTGAAAAATGAAGCATACAAAAAGGACGGATGATTTATTTCAGGCGACAATGAGCTTGTTGATGCGATTTGACGGCCGCTATTTCATGAATGATGGAAGACAGTTTTATGGCCTGGCTGGGTTTGGTGACGTCACCTGAGCATAAATCTTAAACTCTTCAATTAGCCAGGGCTGCAATAGTGTCCCTTTTATTCTCTCCTTCTCCTTTGTTGCCTCGAAAGAAGAGAGAGAGGGAAAGAGAAGAAAGGTCGCTTGAGAGAACCCAGATGAAGAAGGAAGAAAAAGGAGAGGATTCAGTTGCCTAGCGACGAGACTCCCGAGCGCTTGCTTGCAGCCGACATCATTTATTGCGCTGCTACTCATCTCAGAGTGAGTGTTATCCGGCGACACACGCTGAGTGACATTTGCTCCCATTATTAATCATACTACAGACGGTGATGATGATGCTTGAGAAGGAAAGGGGGATTATGAAGCAGCAGCGTGATTCGTAATAAGGATCCGTTTTTACCCTTCTAGTGAGAGATCGAAGAGGCGTCAAATTCACACTAGGACGGAGCAAAAAGTGGTTTTCTTCTGCTTTTGCCATCTTCTCTCTCGCTCGACTGCTGGTGAGAGCACCACGACGACGTCTTAAAGACCAGACAAGGAAGGAGAACTGGAAGAAGAAGAAGAAGAACTGTTCCTTCTCCTTTTCCCTTAGGCTCGATCAGATGAAACTCCAGCTAACAGCGAAACCTTGTCCGGAGTAGTGAGTCTGTGTCTTCCGAGCACCGTCCTTGTCTTCCGAAGAGATCTGCCGAATCTTTAACATCACTGCAGTGTAAAAATAAGTGATTTGGTTGTGTTAGTACGTGTGTTCTTAAAGCATTCCTGGGTGGAGTAACAACAACAACAATAATATCAACAACAGACGCTCAAGAAAGAAGTAAGCTATAAACAGACTGTTGCTACAGATCATAAAAGTGATCATCATCCAAATTCCGTCTCATATTAGAGGTATAATAAGATCTCTGAAGGAGCTGCTGCGTAAACAACTTGGATGTTGACGGCAGTACATTGTTAGGATTGTTTATTGTGCTACATGGGGAAAAGTTTTGTTGTAAAAGTTCCACGTTGTATGAATCTAAGGAGGTATCAATAACTTTTAGTTGACTTTTCTTTGAATGAAAAATAATGCTACTTACTACATTTATGGCCTGCAAACAATCTTCAAATCCATTTCTTTCATGTCTGAGTGTAAAAACTCATTTTTTCACTCTTGTCGTCTGTCAAAGGAATACATTGTCTTTCCTTCCATATATGCAAGGATGATGCATTTATTGAGAGAAAATATGCCATTTTCATGTCTTTTTGATGTCTACAACGTTTTGAGAAAGTGGTACATTCTTCTTCTACCCTTCTTAACAATCATGCCTAAAGTTGGTGCCCACCGACTTTTTTGACTTTCAATCAGTACACGAAAAAGAAGCTTTCTTCAGACGCTGCTCTCTCAATCGAAAGTTGAGTTTCATCTATCCAGCCGTTTATCTTTAAGATTTACTCAAAAGAAATGAAGCGACGTAAGAGCCTTTTTATTGTGAGGAAGAATGGAGCTATAGACAGAAAACAACGTTTATTGTACTGCAGCATATTTATTTCCTTCGATTTTCGTTTCCTCTTACTCCAATTTCGGAGAACCTGTTTAAAGTTAGGAATCGAAATGACGTTTTTGCAACGTTGCAGCAACTGTCACGTCATATGGATGGCAGTTTGAGGCACGTTTGAGTGGACTCGAATATGAAGTCTTTTGGATACATTTCTATTACGTAGTATAGTTTTTAGGTCTACTTGTGTTTTAAACTTGTACTTAAAACACAGATGACTACGCAAAGACTTCTCACATCAAGGATTTCAATGTTTCACATTCGTCGTAATTAAAAGTGACATTTCAAAGCATTGTGTACGTATTTATTCAATGCCTAAAGAAAGGGAGAGGAGGGATCTAGCAGAGAGAGAGAGAGAGAGAGAGCATCAAGGTCTTGACATCATCAACTAGTAGCTGTTGAACTCCCTCCCGCGCCCAATGTATGGATCTTTTTTTCTCTCCCTTAGTGCGCAATGCAGTCAGTCAGCCCCTCGTAAAGTCTCCTCTCCTCAGACACTCACTCACGGAGCGTCAACTCGGACTAATCTGATTACCTGGCTAGCACTTCAGAATGAATTCAGTCACTCGTGTGTGTGAATAGAATAGAGGAGGAGGGTATTAATGTCAAGGAATGAAGAGGTGAAGCTGGAGATGTAATCCAAAAAGGCCAAGAGGTCTTAAAGGTTCAATATACACTTGCCAGAGATAAGGCTTTAAAGATGTGTTCACATGTTGCTCGTGGTAACATACTCTTAATTTATGTTAGAGCCTCTGCGGGTGAACATTATTTTTCTTGGAATTTCCCGCCCCTAACGAGACCCAATTGCAACGATGAAAAGACTTAATGTAGCCAATTAAAAGCACATTTTATGTCCGGGGGAAAAAGGGAAAGTTGTTGAGAAAGTTGTGTGTCCGTGTCTTATGAATGCAATGAGATATGACACGTTCATTGAGATGATGACAACATAGAGAGGGAAAAGTTACTATCATGAATGTACTACAAGTACTTTTCTTTCATTTCACTTGATGCATTTTATGTGATTATCTCATGCAAAAATGTCACATATGTGCATTGGCATGTTTAAAGAGCAAAAAATTGGTCCTGAATAAAACATGATTCAGCAAAGATCACGCATCGTTAAACTTGATAGGAACTGAAAGAAGGAAACTTACTTATCTGACACATGCTGTTAATTAACTTCATATGCAAAGTTTTATCCACGGTAAAATGATATCTTTTGCGGGTGTAAGTGAATGGTTTGAGATCTTCTTTACAGTTTTATGCACTTTTTTACAATTCCTAAAATGGGAGGTGAAAATGAAAACTGCACAGCCGCATTTCAATCTTTCACAAGATGAAAGTGGGAAATTCCATCAGGCTCCCGACATATTTTAGGCTTCTTTTTCTGTCATAACCCCACTGCAAAAATAGTTTTTGTTACTGTAGCAAGAAATGGATACATTTTGCACTCAGGTAATTAACCAAATGGTTATCTACCACAAAACGTCTCTAAACAACCCCAAAAAGGCTCACCTGTTGAGTAAAACTGCATTTATAACATGTCTCTAACCTTTACTTCTTTCCATTTACAGATTACGCTGTTCTAATCCAGGCATGGAAGACCACAACCACTGTTAATGAACGAAAAGAGGCAACAACAGTAACAAAGAGGAATAACAACAACAACAACAATTGCATCAAAATCAACTTTAGCAACAAACTCAAGAGACTATAAATACAAAGATGTTATACTCCGGATGAAGATTTAAAGCACTCAGTCTTGAAGAAGAAGTTTGAGCCTTGGAGGCGTCTGCGGTCTACCTCCCACCCACCCTATAAAAGACTGCTCAAGTGAGCGGAAAAGTGGAATACACACATCTCCCAAGTTCGGATTGGAAGACGGTTTTTATCCCTCTCCTGGGACAGACAGACAAGCAGAATATGGATTCAAATCCGTACATCTAGAAGATTTGGAGTGAGAGCCTAAAGTGGGATAGAGGAGGGCGTGTGCGGTGGCTGCGGTTGGCGGAGTTTTGCAGCCGTACGCAATCTGAGAGGCACGCAAATAGAGAGTGAAAGGACTTCTTCCAAAGAGGCCTTTTCAAGAGTAGGAAGAAGAAGAAGAAGAAACCGTTCCAGGGTGACGTCGAAGAAAACGAAGAAGAAGAAGGAGATTCCATTTGGGAAATTGGACGATGCTCCAGAGTCTGTTCCGTGAGTCGTCCCCCTTTTCTTATTTCACCCTCTTAATTTCTTCCTCTCTTTTGACCTCGTCTTTTAATCTACTTCCATTCCTCCTGTGTTGTCGTCACTTGCTCCTTGCTCGACCACAACCCCTAAAACAAACCTCTTTCTCCACCACACCACCACCACCGCTGCCCGGTTTGAACCCCCCGCCAAGATTATGAACAAGGTCCTGAAAACGGATCGTAGTCACAGCGAAGTAGGAGACACGCTGCGGTACTTCAACTCGGTGGCAACCAGTCACAGCTGGTGCGGAGGGGAGGATCGGTTCGATGATGACGAGTTCGACGATGCCGCGGCGGCGGCGGCGGTGGGGGGCGAGGCAGGGCAGGAGCGGAAGGCGTCCACCTTCAGCCTCAAGCGGTTCCTCAGAGGCGGCGCACCCGGCAGGCACAAGAAGAGCAGGTCAAACTCGAGCAGCTCCCAGTACCTGAGCAGCCGCTCCGGTGCTCTGCCGCTTCACCATGGCGGAGGTGGCAGCCTCAGCGGAAGCGCTCTTGTCAACTCCCTTGGTGCTCGGAACCACTCCTTCAGCGGGTACCAGGTTGGCATTGGAGGAGGAGGATCCCTGTAAGTTGCATGAAACATTTAAGAGGCACATAAATCGGGGCTTTAAACAACCCCGCGGGGTCACCTTTGTTAAGGATGTGCGTGTGTGTGCGCGTTTTCTGCCTGGCATGCCCAACCTTTCGTGTGTGAGTGTCTCGTGTTGTATCTTCGTTTTCTCCCTCCCGTTGAACTACAAACTGCAAAGGCAGCAGAGTCGTCGTCGTCTGATCATTTTGGGGGAATAGGAAGCGCAAGAAAACTGGGTATCATCAGTATTCAGGACGGCGATGTAGCACTCTATATACGACGCGCGGCTATTGCTACCAGCCGGAAAAAAAGGAATTGAAATAAAAGACAAACCTTGTTCTTCTTCCCCGTTCCTGTTCACAGTGGGGTGGGAATTAGATAAGTACGTTTACGAAATTTAACAGTTGGATCTTTATGAAGCATTAGATACTACTGTGAAGGCTACACTCTGGCTGTCGGAATAAAGAAGCTGAGTAGAAAAAAAGAGGCCTAGGAAAAATAAGAGACGAATTGTATATGCTCAGACGAAAAAGGCTCAGATGGAATTGCAAGTGTAAGTCGAGTTGTTGCTTGTGGGGAAAAGAGACTAGGGCAAGAATCTCTGTAAAACTGGTAGAGACATCCTTGACTAGGGAGAGATTTTGGGCCTGGGTAAGTTGTGGAATTGGTAGTCAGGTGAAATCTTACTTAATCTAAGAGTGAAATGGCTCCTCCCAGGTCTAGATAAAGTTATTTTATCTAAGGTTCCTTCCTCCTCAAAGTTTAATGTTGAGATCGTAGAGTTGAGAGCAGAAACTCTTAACAGTAATGCAGTCTGTAATAAGTTATCAATCACCTTTCGAAATACTCGTGTACTGCGGACCTGGGAAGGACACCCGACTATATATATTATCCGCATTAATCTGGAAACTTTTAACGTAAATATTACGATTGCAAGATATTTTTGGACCTTGGTACTACTACTATATTTTGAAACTTAATGGTCAAAGTTGGATCTAATTAGCCAATTCTAGACAAACACCTTGACTTTTTCTGTCTAGCCAGGTGTCTCCAACTATATCGCATTAAACTTTCCCCTGCCAACCAACGGCCTCTTCTAACCTTTATTGCACCGTCATCTCACAAAAGAAAACAGCTTATTTCTCGTCCTTAGAAGCCGTTTGTACTATTTCCCTCACAGGAGAGATGAATGTTCTATTTGCTTTGTCATCACCTCCTGTAAATAAGAGGAATATGCTCTTATTAAGTCCTAAGGGGGAACTTATAGGCGGACTAATAATGCTGAATTATCGAAATATCCCTTTTGGATTTAACCCAGCGGTCGCGTGCTTGGATTTCGCCCCCGCCTTCTCATTTTACCTTCTTTCTTTCCTTCCCCCGGCACCCAACTTTTTGTGCAAACAGCAGGAGTTGTAGAAGCAAGGAAGTCCAAAGTATTGGCCTCAAAACCTTGGAAAAAACGCATTCTCTCTTGAGAAGATGTCGCCGCCGTTGCTGCCACTCGAGAATACGACCGCGACTCAAATTTCGAAAGAAGAGGCAAAAACAGACTCGGTATTTGATGGAGACTTTACAACAAGTTTGAAAGAGCGAAAACAAACAGGAGAAAGCCGCAACCGAGGGTTAATTAGTTTTTTTGTGTGTTGATGCCAAAGGATTTTGGTCACAAGAGACAACTCGAAATAGTAAACGTTGAAAGGTGACTCTTTTAAGTTTACCCATATGGAAGACTAAGCAGAGAAGACCTTTTTATCCTGATGTACACGCACATAAAGAACGCTTACATAGCACACCCAGATTGAAAAAGGGAGAATTCCTTTTCTATGCATTCTTCTTCTTCTTCGCCTTTTGTATGTGCCAGCGACAGTCGTGGAGAAGGAGGAGAACTCCACTCCTCCGCCTACAATACACAGTGGATTGGCAGACACGATTAGGCAAAAATAGATGCCTAATAGCGCCTAAAGTTCTCTTTTTAAAACCCTCTGTGAGCAGCAACAACAACACTAGTACAGGGAAGAAGCGGAAAGCTTTCGACTTGATTGGACAAAGGCATACAAAGAGGAGGAGGCAACAGGAAAAATCCTTATAAATAAACACTTCTAGCGGTTCTGGCAAAGGCCTCAAGAGGGAGGAGAGACGTTCTAGGCCTTCCAGTATCTACGGCTCAACTATGTTTTAACAATGGTCTTTATAATCTATAGAGTAGGAGGTAGGCAGTGCACATCATCATACATAAAGTGGAGGGTAAATCTAATCCCGAATAAATTGGAAAGTAGGTGAAAATAGCATTTTGCTTTTTTTAACGTGAGCGTTGTCCCAAAGTGCCTTTTTTCTTAGACAAAGCTGTTATATCGGCAGGTTAAAGCACTCCTCCTTTGTAAGCCCTGTAAGCGATTTCTGCCGCACCCACAAATTCTCTCCGAGAGTAACAAAAGACGGTTGCCGATCGTAAAAGACACTCACTCTTTTTTCTCCATTTTCACCTTTTTGGCTCCATTTTTTGGTGGTATATCGTCCAAATGGAGGAGGGGCATTCGCTGTCATAGCCTCCGATGGGTGCCGCGCAGCCACTGAGGAGATAAATGAGCCGCCCGAAAATGAAAGAGAGCATCTTCTTTTCTCTCTCAAGCTTGTTCGCGCGGCTTTCTTCATTTTTTGCGGTTTCAATCGTGGCCTTCAGAGTGTATTTACTTGCAGCAAAAGTGGCCTTTTCTGTCTCTCAGTTGCATGCTTCGGTTTCTCATAATGCATGTCTGAGGGCATCATTAAAGCCCGTGTGGACATTATTATTCATTAATAATGAAGGCGGGTGTGGGAACCTATTTTTGGAACCTTCTCTCCGGAGATTGCCGAAACTCTACAATGGTTATAGCGGCTCTTATAACGTTATTTGCATCATGAAAATGATGCCCTCTCCTCCTCCTTCCAGGGCCTAAATTACACCGGAAATTGAATCAAGAGCATAGATCATAATGCGAGACTTGTTCCTACTTACCCGATGATGCACTACTCCAAATTTTCCAACAACTTTCTTGCAACAATTTTTGGTGACGGCATCAAGCAAAAAAGGGGGAGAAATGTGCACCAGCAAAGAAATCGAGAGCGGGGAACGTCTTAACTGTTCGAAACCACGCTCGAAAGCGAAAGTCTCCCTTGCATTGCTCATTTCACAAAGAATCTGTTGGTCTTTTAAGGCCCTTTTGCAACGGGGAAGAGCGTCGTTTTCGGCCTATTTTCCGTGTGTTTATAAGAAGGAAGATTAAGGCTTATATACCAGCAAGAGTGAAAGCCTTGTTTTAATGAGTAACATTACACACACCGAGCTGAGCTGCAATGCTGGATTAAAGGGCACGCAAGGCTGCTGGTGGTGACAAAACGCACTATAAGCAGGGTTGCCAGTTTGATAATGTAATTAAAAGAGCAAGTGTTTTTGGCATCCCTGTGTCAATTCTTCCGAGAGATGTTCTTTTGGGGATTGCAGAAAAAATAGAGATCAAGTTGTTGGATGATGAAGAAGTCATCCGTTCACTGAAGGGAACCGAGTCCATTCTTCACCGAAGCATCTATCAAGTCGAAGAAGAAGGAGAAGCAGCTCTGTGGGTCTCGAGGGAGTAAAGAGAGAGTCAGCCGATCGACTTAAGTCTAGCTTCACTTCTTCCACTTTAAACCCTTGGAAAGCATGAATCCCCCACCCTATCCATCTCCTTTCCAGCTTCGAGGACGTGACCTTGTGCGAGACCGACTTTGCCGACCACCCGCTGCTCTTCAACCGCAACCACCTCCCCAAGACCATCTCCATCGAGGACATAGACGACGAGGACGTCGATCTGACCGGCGGCAACATCGTGAGCGTGGTGAGCGCGTCCTCGTCCAACGTGAACGCCATCGCGGGATTCAGGGCGGCCGCCGCCGCGCGGCCGATGGGCGGCGTGGCGGCCGCGGCGACGACGACGTCCTCGGCGCCGCACTCCAAGTACGGCAGTCACGAGGTGATCGCCATCGTGCTGCACCCGCCTGAGGACGAGGGCGTGGCCGGGCAGGTGGGCGGGGGTCGCAGGCGCGGTCGACGGCGGGGGAGTCTGGGCAACGAGTGCAGGGAGGAGGACGCCATCAGAGTCGTGGGCGAGACCGAAGACAAGACTGGAGAGGTGAGTCACTGAGGCGAGTTGCCTGCGCTCCATTTAATCCTGCATTTGATGGATGTGAAGTAGGCGGCGATTGAATTGAGGGGAAAGAGAAATGGAAGACGAGGGAAATCGGTTTCCTTTGTTCGCAAAACGAGCGCGTATAATGCCCATCTCCTGCTGCGCTGCGGGGTAAAAGCATATGAATTGAATAAATGTCCTCAAAGAGGCTTTTAAAGGGAAAAGAAGAGAGGAAAGTGGGAGGGAAAGGATTTTTATGACTACCATTGTGTACGCACGCCAGCTCGTCGAAAGGAAGGGCATTTATCAATGAGTTTGAACCCATTTCCTTCCAGCATCATCAGCATCACCCTCAGTGCCAAACTACTAGCATCGTCTGCAACAACGCCAACGTCAGTACAAACGCCAACAGGGGCAACAACGGCAACACCATGACCGACCCCAACGGCAACCGGAGCAGCAGCATTCCCGATGCCACAGCGCCCGTTCATAGGAAGAAGCGGAGCCGGTTCTCAGAGTGGCGGCGAGGCGGGTCCACGGCCAGTGCGGGCGCCACGCCCAACCCCAATGCGCCGCCGCCGTCGTCCTCTGCGTGCATTCAGTTCCAGATCACGTCGAACCCGCTGCTGCCCATCATGCAGCAGCAGACTGCCATGGCGCTGGGGTCGATCACGGCCACCAAGAAGCAGCTCGGTAATATGGACACTGGCCGAGACCTTGTCATTAAAGGTAATCCAAGGTCTACTCTTAATCTAATGTATGTTCATTTGAGTCATTTCCAGATGCCCCCACTACTCCAGTAGACCCTCGTCTTGCCTCCGGTCTCCCCTCTCCCACCCATGAAAAGTCCCCCGAAGCCGAGGAAAACTCTGACTACCCGCTCACAACAATGGTGCTACCCTCCCATGTGTTAGAGTCTCTGCAACGGCAGAGCAGCATCCGCGAGGCGCGGCGCCGGCGCCGCGTCGCGGCCGAGCGCGCGCGGCTGCCGCTGCTGCGCCGCCTCGTGCCCTGTCTCTGCCACTCGGAGACGTTCGACGACTTTGCCGACGAGGAGAGCGGCAACAGCTCAAGGTTGGAGCTGGTGGACGAGGAGCTCGGCACCGTGCACCGGGACATCATGGCCAAGACGAGTCAGAAGTACTTGATCCTGGACGCGAGCTCCTTCGCGGACAAGCTGTTCACGGGCTCGCTGATCGTGCTCACCATGCTCGCGATCCTCGTGCTCTTCTGGTATCAGAACTTTGGCCCCGGTTTTCACTTCAAGCACGTCAAATCCTGAGTTCATCTTGTTAGTGCAGTGATGCCATTCTTGTTGTTTGCAGCCGCCTCAGCAAAGGTGAAAGCAGGCAGAAATCTCTTTAGTACTAAAAAGGTAATCTGCTTAGTGTGCAAAAAGAGAAACGAACAAGAAGATGGTGGCTTTTTTCGCCTCTCTAGAATGAAGGCGGAGAGAGGAAAAGTTTCAGTTTTAGCGAGAAAAGGGAAAAAAATTAACTCTAAATATAGAGCAAAGTATATTATAATATATATTCCAGAGACAATAATAAACCATTACATAATAGCAGACACATAATATAATAATAGTAATACTACTCTGAATGGAACCTGCTCCTCCGATTCATTCGTCTGTTTGCCCTCTGTCAATATTTGTCGGAATTCGTTTGATCTCGCTCGATCTGTGTTCGAATCGCCGGCTTCCGTTTGTGTTGCTTCTGATTGATGTTGGTCCAATTTTACCCTTTCCTTATTTGACGACAAATGAGAAGGAGGTCGTTAAAGAGAGAAGAACACTGACCTCCTCCACGTGTATTGGTGACGTCAATGGAAGAGCCTAATCAACGTACCCGTATGTATGGCCAAAAATGCTCCTTTGTTTGACGTCTTAACAACGGACTTCCGGCTTAGTTTGTTTGAGTCTGGCAGCCCTAACGTTGGCAATCTTTGTGCCGGAATTACGCAAGTTCCTCTCCTCGTTTCAAAAATGCATTTGAAGTCGACCTTGAGGCGGAAAAAGCTTTATGTTGGCTGTTGAAATGGTGGGTTCAATCCAGCCTTAGGATACAAGTTCCCCGCCCACCTGCCTGTACGTGCCTTTTATAATAAAGTCCCTATTTAAGGAGCACTTTGTAGCAGTTCAAACATCATTATATATATAAACTTGGGATTAGGGATGTATTCGTTCTTCTTCCAATTGAAATAAAGTAGAAACTTGGCTTGGCAACCTGAAATCCTCCTCCCCTGATGTAAATCACTGCTGCCGACTACTAAAGCTCTCTTATCCTACATTTCTTACTCGAGTTTGGGAATTGGTTTCCCTTTCTTCTTCTTCTCTTCTTCCTGTCTCCAGATTATGTGATCTGAAAAGAGAGAAGAAGTCTGGAAAAAATAGAGCTGAAAACGGAGGTAAGAAAAATGAGTTTAACGGTTATTACTATTGGACACGCGATCCCACCGTGGTTGTTGTAGTTGTAGTAATAGTAGAGAAGGATAATCTTAGGCCTAATTGTGTTTTGGTAAAGCGGAACTACTACACTGATCTTGCAGAGTAGTCGAATATGTCAATCGCTGATAAGGAGCTACTCAACGTTTATTTGAACAAAGCGTCCTATAAAGAGAAAGGTAAACAGACCGGTTGACACACCTCCTGACTTTGGAGCTCAAATGGGGTTGATATTATGTGACACGGTGCATGTTGTGTGACCGCTCATCTTGAATGAACTCTAGCAACAGGGCGTCTGCTTTCTAAACTTGACAAACGAGCGCACTTGTTCCATGCATCGCACTCATAAACATCCAAAGACCAGACAGCCATTGGGAAAATATGTTAAACAGGCCATTTCAGTAGTGTATGTAGTAGTACACTACTCTCTGTGTAATGGCGCCAAACACGCAAAGGCCAGCATTGCAGATGATAGCAGGTACGCGTCGCGCGCATGACTCAGTCATGAAGTCTCTTATCGATTATTATCACCAGCCAGCTGAGTCTGCTGCTGCTGCAGTCATGCAGTGTAAAGAGGGGTTGTTATTGTTGTTTTTGCTGCCCGGTGCACAAGCTGGCCATTCTACTGATAATACTGTTGTAATAACTCGTGTAATGTCTGCAAAAAGAGGCTTTATAATGTCGTGAATAGAGGGAATAATGAAAGCAGGACCTTCTTTTGGTCCGTCTTTAAAAAGAGTAATTAGAACAGTGAAGAAGGTGCATCATAAAAATGTGCTGATGGGCAACAAAACATTGTTGAAGCACAATGCGCAGGTTGTCCATCTTCCCTTGCGGAAAGGTAGGTTTAATCAGGGGGAAAAGCTAATTAAACCAACTGTATTCGTACTCTTAGAAGAAACTAATTCGAGCCTTGAACCTGCTCTTACAACTGCTGGGCGTCGTAACTCTCGTCTACATTGGGTCAGAGCTGACAAATTTCACGCTGCTGCTCCTGACAGATGAGGATGTTCGCAGGGGCGTGACAATGGCCGTGGCAGGGGGCGTGTCACCGTACGCGGATGTGGGCGGGGCTGACACCCTCAAAGGATATTTCAATGTGGGGCGTGACGTCACCGTGATGACGCCAAGAGCGTACCGGAGGATTCTGAAGGAGCGGCGGAGAGATGGAGGAAAATGGTCGAATCCGGCAGAGGCGAAAATTCTATGTTGGATCACGTCGTATCACGACCGAATGCAGGTTCGTACACGTTAGTAGGGTTGCCACTTTCTTATAGAACCCTATTCTGGCCTATGATATGTGCCTCTAAAGTCGATATGGAATATTGGCATCCCTGAAAAGGCACTTCATGTCCGGCTGTCATTCAAAATAAGATAGATTTCCTTTTATACTTTTCCCATTTTCCCTGCTTTTTCTCATCTCCGGTCTACTTTTCTTCTCCGTCTTTTTAATTTCCAGCGTGCGCGGGCAGCGGCGCGGACTTGGGGCAGAGATTGCGATAAATTCTTCATCATGTCTGCCAGCCACAGAGAAGCGGACACCGTGGAAAATGAATCTCAAAACCAGGGTAAGGGATGCCATTATGAAGTATAAGTGACCCACACGGCAGCCCTGAAAAGACAAAAGAGCTTCAGGCATCAAACACAAAGGCTCTTGAGATAAAACTTTTGAGTGCTGTGGGTTTCTCCTCCTCCACATATATTCACAAATTAATACAAAGTACTCTTCTTTGTTGTTCAAACCACCATTAGATTACACTCTCATCCAGCTGCCCATCGGACCCGAGTATGAGCTGCTGTGGCGGCGGACTCAGCTCGCAGTCAAGTACCTGAGCAACCACGTTGCGGATATCAACCAGTATGAATTCATTATCAAGGTACGAATTCATTAATATTTATGATTATTATTGTGTAAGCGCTGCTGCTGATGGCATTTCCATAATGAAGAGGAGGATGGCAGAGGGAGGAGATGGCTCTAAACAAATTTGGGACAAATTAATTAGAGAAAGTTTTCTTTTGTATTGAGCTCTTTCTGTCTTTCACTCTGCCGCCAAAATAGAGACGCGGAAGAGCTTTGAAAAGTTAATTCTGCATAGCTACTATTTGCCACATCATCTTTTATGACGAGAGCAGCGGGCTAAAAAATTTTGCCACTCTTTTTAAGGATGCCTTGGATACTTCTTGTCCCCACATAATATTATTAGCCTTCTACATCAGGGCCTAGGGAGAAAATATACAAAGGTTAAATCCTAGCGGCTTTAAAGCATTTTCTGCCCCCGACATAATTGCATTTTCCACATTGTTTCCTTCTTCAGGCTGACGACGACAGCTTTGTGTCAGTGCCAAACTTCAGAGCATTTATCCGGGAGGGGATTGGGCCGGACTTGGACCCAGGTAGGGACAAGCTCATCCTGGGCCACCCGCTCGCGTCAACACGACTGGGCACGTGGATGAGTGGCGGCGGTGGGTATGTCCTGACCAGGGCTGGGTTCAGAGCGCTGGCCGGGGAGATGGAACGCACGCCGGGAGGGTTGCTGCAGCGTGCCAGTGTGCCCGAGGATGTGGCTGTCGGGCTGTGTATGAGCTCAGCTCGTGGTGACTTTGTAGCTGGTGTGGATGACCATGATCGGCTGTTGTTTACGCCAATATCACTTGACCACCTGCTGCTAGGTCAAGAAGAAGACTGGTATAAAGACCTCAAAAGTGGGGTGGAAATGGAGGATGGAGATGCATTTAAGGCTGTGTGTTGTGCTGAAAGCCTCATCAGTGTTCACTACGTAAAGAGAAGAGAAGATATGTCCATACTGGACTATCTCATCAATAAACAGAGTCGATAGTCAAATTTACATCTCGTTTTTATTCACTTTATGGCAAAACGCTTTCAATTGGTAGCTATCAACATCTTCTTCATCGATGTTTGTGCGTCTGAGTGTCCTATAATTCGATTCCTATAACGGCTGAGCATCATAATCTACATGTATAATAATATAAAGTACCTCGAAATCCAATTTATTCTAATGAAATTCAGCAGCCTTCTGTTTTAGGCTCTTCTACCTCAGCAGTAGCATATTCCCTTGGCCATTGAAGTACACTGCCTTCTTATATATCAGTGGAACTATTTGTCGACCAAGCAGAGTTCTTGAAGAGAAGGCACATTACAAGGGGGTATTTTGTTTGTTCCCATATTGACATCTAAAAATCTGTTTCGAAAGTATTCTCCCCGAAATGCCCTTCTTACACTGTTTCAATTTTGATCCCAATAACCGTCGCGTTCTGAGCTTTCTTACAAATCGTCTTCTTGCTTCTCTTTCTCATCCGTCAATCTTCCTCACGCTGCTGTATGCATTGGTTTTGCTGAGATTGGAATATTGCTGCGAGTCGAACAAATCGATCACTGGAAACAACAGAATACGTTAGAAAATAAGAGTACAAATAGATAATAACCATTTACGTACCTTCCACGTCAGCTGTGAATCCTGTGGGCAGATCCTTGCCAGATGACCCGTCATCAAAGACGCTGATACGGACCTCGTTCTTGGCGAAGATGACGTGAGGTCGGCTGCCACCCTGTGGACGGAATACGGCATTAAACATATATTTATTGACTCTATAATGTTGAACGAAGTACCTGGGTCACTCTGTTTCCACACCATCTGGCATCAAAGCCATTGTTCTCGCGCTCTACCTCGATGTACGCGCCGACGCAGTCGACGGTGAAGGGGGCGCTTAGGTTGTGGAACGTTACAAGGAGATACAGCCCCGGCTCAGTCTGAAAATGAATAATGAATCTAGAGTCTCAAAGGACATGATTAGAGGCATACCTTGATGTTCCAATTGCAATTGGTTGGTGCATCTGTTGTGGAAGTCTCTTCGTCTTCAGACCCTTCGTCGATGACGACATCCTCCAGTTGACGGCCTGACCTCACGCGAGGGTTGTACGAATACAAGAGGTTGCTCTTCACCTCTCCATCGAGGTTCTTCAGGTAACTGAAATTACAAACATCAACATATATATTGAAAAATTACTTGGCTAAAAATATGACTTACTTGACGAATGAGTCATCAATGTTCCTTATGGATTGCCCCATCTCCTCACCCTCTGGCATTACATCAGCATCCCTCTTCTCTCTGTTGATGAACTCATTGGGCAGCTGGACTGGCTCATGAGTGCGCTGGGAGCTCCTCAGTGCCAGCAGACCATTCCTATTCTCAGCTACCTGCACGCTGCCAGTGGCCTCATGCACTCCTCTATAGAACTCTCCAGGGAGGAGTCGGTCGCTTGTGGGCGCAGCAGGGGCCACTGGGGCGTTCAAAGGCAGAGGGCCGGCAACAACATCAGTATGTGGTCTGAGGTCCTTTGGCGGCTCTTGGACGATCAGTGCGGGTGAGTTGAAAGGGGAGATTGTGCTAGGTCTGGGTCTGGGCCTTCTGGGCACTGGGAATAGATCTGGTTCTTGTTCTTCCTGAGGTCTCTCTTCGTTCCTCAGATTGGGTGCCTGCAGCTGCACGAAGGGATCCGTCTTGCTGTGCTCTTCATCTACGCGTTCCTCCAATTCCCACAGCTGATCTCTGGGCGCGTTATGAACGTTCAGAATGGGTAGAGGCGGCGCGGATCCGGCGAATGTGTAGTCCTCAGGATGCAAAGGGAGTCGAGAAGACGGCTCAGTCACCGGCTCAGGTGCTGTCGGAGCAGGGGTGATGTAACTCTGGACAAGCTTGTAGATGCCACTTAGGATGTTTGACACTGGGAACCCCTCTTCCTTTGGCCTGTCTTTGATTGGTGATTGCAGACTGGGCGCCGCCTGCTCTTCAGTATCTTCAGTGGGTGGAGCAGTCGTGGTCGTCTTCCTTGGTCGGGCCTTGAGCAATCCTCCGATCAGGCTGGAGATGATGGAGTCGGGTCTCTTGGCTGTCACGTGTTCGCCAATGACAATCTTCTGCTCCTCTGTGAGCTTCTCCAGCTGTTGATAGTCTTCAAATCCAAGATCTAGCACGTCTTCATCTTCCTTACGGGCGAGCTTTGGTCTCTCATCAACTGGCACTGAAGGTTTCTCCTCGACCTCATCAACAGTTTCCTTCAGCTCAAAGTCGACCCTGATTGGATCATGAACTGTCTTCTCCTCTTCTGTCTCCTCTATAGAAGCTCCTTCTATTCTGGCAATAAGTTCACTATCCTCGTCAGTTTCCTTGATTTCCTCCAGGTCCAGATTGCCATTCACCTGTGAAATCTGTTCAATCTCTACAACTGAGGACTCGGGAGCAGTTTTTAGCACAGTGGTTTGCTTATCCAGGACTTGTGTCATGGATGGATGAATTCCTTGTTGGTCTTCGAGGACAGGTAGTATGATAGGTGAGTCTTCAAATGCTGTTTGCTCGTCTTCAATACTCACAATGGCTTCAACGGGTGGTGGGGAAACATTACAACTATCTGTTTGATCACATTTACTGGCATCTTGCGATAGGCCATGCTCGACGACAAAGGGATCAGTTTCCTCCTCTTCATCAATCTCAATTGCTGCAATATGCAGCGGAGTCTGTTCCTGCATAACTTCAGAAGTTCCAATATTAACTTCTTCATTCTTCAGAGGTGTTTCATTGCAGCCAGTGTCGCCACACATCTTGGTATCCACCTTTTCCTCCGACTCCGACTTGAGCGCCTCCTCATTGTCAACCACTGAAGAGATCACGCCCTCCACAATGCTGTGCACTGGGTCAACAACCTTGTTCTCAAAGACCTCTTCAATGGTCACGTCCAGTCCGGCGCCGTCAAGGGTCACTGGGGTGGCAGGAGTGGGCATGGCAGGGGTGGGCTCGGTGTCAGGTTTGGTCGTGTCAGTGACCTTATCAGTTTGCTCAGTATCAGTCTTGGTAGCATCTGTGTTCTTATTAAGACTATCTCTGGGCACAAGACCTTCAGGGTGCTCAAAAGGATCCACTTGATCCTCAAAGGCCACGGTGTCGTCCTTGACAGGGCCATTATCTTCTGTAGGGTCATTGGAGACATCTGTGAATACAGCATCCAGAGCATCATCATCACTTGCATCCGCATCAGCAGCTTCTGTATTCTTTTCATCCTTGTTCAGCTGATCTCTAGGGTTGATGCCAGGCTCTGCTTCTGTGTACTCAGTTTCGACAAATTCGACAGAAGTTTCATCCTTATCGACTGCTTCTTCCTCAGTGTTTGGAACTGACTGTTCTTGCACAACTGTTTCAACAATCTCAGCGACATCATCTTCGACGACAGTGCTGTCTGAAGACTGAGCCTCGTTCTTCTCCTTCAGCTGATCTCTGGGGTTGATGCCGCCTTCCAATTCCACAACCTCCTCAGCAACAAACTCAATAGCAGCCTCATCTCCCAAGGGTTTCTTCTCAATGTCTTCCATTGCTTCTTCAGACATGACATCAGTGTTGGTTTCAACAATTGCGGCATCTCCATCCACTTGAGCATTGTCTTCCTTGTCCACATCACTTTCCTCTGTCATCAGTGAGTCCCTGGGCACAATACCATTCTCAAGTTCAACCTCCACAGCACTGCCAAAGACAACAGCCTGTTCATCTTGAACGGGCTGCTCAACAGCAGGGGTTGCTTCAACCTTGGCCTCTTCTTCTTCAATGCCATCTACAACTACAACAGATTCTTCTTCATTATTGACATCTACAACCTGAGCATCATTGTCCTCCAATGGCACATCCTGATCATAATAATCTGCTTCGTTGATTGGCAGATTTTGTCCAGCCTCCAGCTCAGCAATGAACTCATCAACAGTCGGTGTTTCTTCAACGTCATCTTCAGTCTCATCATCACTCAGAATCAGATCTTCATCTTCATTGGTGGGTTTGCTGTTGAAGGCATCCTCTGGGAGAAGGGCTGCCTCAGAGAGACTCTGGACAACATCAATGAGGGTGGATACCACAGTCTGGATCTTCAGTGGGTCGTCATCCTCTTGGTCTTCAAGGGAGGCGATGGCATCAGTTACCTTTTGCTCCTCTTCACTGACCTTGACAGTGGGGATCTTCTCTGGCGTTGGGGTGATGTTCTCATCAACCACTTGCGCCTCAATATCCTTTGGCTGATCTTTCTCCTCCGCACCGGTTGTTTTAACAACATTAGCCGTATCCACGCTGGCAACTTCCTGCACCTCCTCAGACTGTTCATCAACTGTCTCAGTGCTCTCGGCAGGTACGGCTGAGTCTTGCTCTTCTTCAGAATTACCAGACATGTTATCAACAACAGTCTCATCAGAACTCTCCGAAGCTTCGGCAATTTCTTGCTGAGACGTTTCTTCTTCTACAACCTCTACTGGCGCTTCAATTTCTACGGGCGGCATAACATCCTCTTGTACAGTTTCCTCCTTAGACTCATCCTGAGATTCTTCATCAACTTGCTCGGATGCTTGATCTGTGCCCTCCATGTCATCTGACTCATTAGAATTATCTTCAGAAACCTCCATCTCCTCTTCTTGGACATCTGCAGAAGTATCTTCAGCCTCCTGCTCTGTGACATCATTATCTTGCATACTATCAGAGGGATCTTCAGCGCTTTCCAAGATCTCTCCCGTATCATCATCGGATGTGGCATCTTCCATTGGATCTGCAATACCTTGGGCACCGTTATTCTCAATCTCCTGGACAGCTGCAGTTCCCTCACTCATATCAATAGCCGATGGATCAAGCTCAGCTGCTTCCTCTTCGGTGCTCTCCTGATCTACTTCAGTATTGTCGACAACTGGAGCTGCTTCCTCTTCTGTAGTCTCTTGGTCCAGGGGTACTTCATTACTTTCAACAACTGGAGCTGCCACCTCTTCAGTGTTTTCAACCACTTCAATGCTCTCATTATCCCCGGACTCTTTTTGCATATTGTCCTCAATGTCCTCCACCACCTGCGCTGCCGCCTCAGTCTCTCCCTGAGCAATGAGGTCGGCGACGATCTGTGCCACAGGAAGAGCCTCATAGTTATTATCCGAGTAGTAGTCATCATCCTGGCTTTCATAATCATCATCATTGCTGATGGCTTCTTCAATGTCAGCGGCAGCCATATCTTCTTCTTCTTCATTGATGACGGTAATTGAGTCATCAACGACAATTGTCTCTCCTTCTACTTGAGCAACAGTCTCATCTTCAACAATTTCAGGGGTATCTTCAGTGTCGTCATGGTTAGGAAAGAGAGCTTCATCTTGTTCAGCCTCTTCCACTGTGGTCTCCTCGTCAACAGTGGGCTTCTCTGGGGCCTCTTCATTAGTCTCAGAAGCCTCTTCAGCAACCATTTGCTCTGCACTGTCAACAGCAGACTCTTCCATAACCTCCTCGTCTTCGACAACTTGAACAGGGTCTGATTCCAACTCAACTGTTTCATTTTCTTGGACAGTTTCTTCCTGCTGATTAGCTTCATTCTCCTGAGCAACAGACTCCTCTAGAGCATCTTGGACAGCATTGATTTCATCTTCAACAATATTTTCATCCTGAGCTACGGATTGATCTTGAGCATTGTTGTCATCTTGAGCAGCAACATTGTCATCCTGAGCAACATTCTCATCTTGAACAACAACCTCGTCTTGAGCAGCAATTTCATCTTGAACAACAACCTCGTCTTGAGCATCAATTTCATCTTGAGCAATAGTTTCATCTTGAACAATCTCAACCTGGTCAACAGATTCAACCTGGTCAACGGATTCATCCTGGTTAATGGATTCATCCTGGTTAATGGATTCGTCCTGGTCACCGGATTCAACCTGGTCACCGGATTCATCCTGATCAGTAGATTCATCCTGATCAGTAGATTCATCCTGATCAGTAGATTCATCTTGAGCAACGCTTTCTTCTTGAACAATATCATCATCTTGAGCAATAATTTCATCTTGAGCAACAGATCCAGTAGATTCATCTTGAACAGTAGCTTCATCCTGATTGACTGATTCGTCTTGAGTAATTTCCTCTTGAGCAATAGTTTCATCTTGAACAGTTTCATCCGGGTCAATGGACTCATCCTGGTCAATGGATTCATCCTGCTCAACAACATTCTCTTGGGCAGCGGCTTCTTCTTGTGCAACGGTTTCATCCTGAGCAGCAATGTCATCTTGAACAACAGTTTCAACCTGAGCAACAGCTTCAACTGGAGCAACATCTTCCTTGTCAACATTATTAACTTCTTCATCAACAGAAGCAGCTTGCTCTTCAGCACCATGGCCATCATCTTGAGCGACTTCAACCTCATCTTGAGCATCAGCAACCTCTTCTTGAGCATCCTCCTCCTCCTCTTGAGCATCCTCATCCTCATCTTGAGCATCAGCAACCTCATCTTGAACATCAGCAACCTCATCTTGAGCATCATCAACCTCATCTTG
>LR139538.1:0-33337 GCA_900659605.1 Tisbe holothuriae | reverse complement strand
GAGGAAACTAATCCTAGCATCTGTTCAAGAAAACTGCCTTTGGAAGGAGGATCTTTTTGAAAAAGAGGAGCTTTTTTTCGCAAAAGATGCGGCACTTTTTAAAGAAAAGTGCCAATGTAGGAGCCCCATAAATGAAGAATAGAGAGACAGCGCACAAAAGTTTTGACTTTTTAAAAATGAACGCGAGATAAAAAAAAAGTTTTTTTTTCTGGAACTTGGTTGCTCAGCAGAGGCCGGATTTGAACTAAGCAAAATTGAACTAAAGCCCTTTTTGAGGTGTGTCAGAAGCCGATCTCAGCTTAAATGGCCCAATGACGAACCTTCTGCGTTATCATTTGGGTAAAGTTTTCTTCTCTCGTGGAGGCCGTTACTGGCTTTGAAGGTTTCGGGTGGTTGGCAACGTGAAGCAAGAAGTCTATTACGGAGCCGGGGCTGATATCGAAATACGTTACCCTCCAGAAGTGGCGCCATTTTGGCAGCAATTCATTTTTGGAATGATGAGGCGGAATTATGATGATGATGATGGAGTTAAAACTTACCTGGAAAGGGGATAAAGAGATTAGGAAGCAAATTCTAAATGATGTTGTCACTCACAGGAATGGCAAACATGTGCCTTTTTGCGGTGTGTATAAACCTCGTAAAATGTGTCTTAAAATAATCATGTGTTTATATAGCGACTTGTTTGACTTGATCTATGAAAAAGTGTCGTAACCTTGATCGTAATATCGTATAAAAGAGTCAATATATTGGTAATAAAGCGTTAGTTGTACACACTGCGCTGGGGCATTGAACCCAGCTAAAAAGAGAAGTGAAAATATTTACGGCAATCGGATTTCGTTCTCTGCTCTATTTGAGCTAGTAAATTATATTTTCTCCATCTGCGACTTTTTTCCCTATTCACGATGTGTTATTACTGAGGACTCGATCAATGGAATATTTATACTCGAGTTGACACCTTCAATCTACACAACATTGAGTGATAGAGAGCGTTACACAAAAGGCAAATAGGGGTTTATTGCCACGGAGACTTATTTCTTATTCATGAGCTTGTTCGCACCTATAAAAACCAAATGCTGGACGAAGGGACTTTTTTCATTGCTTGCAGCGTGGCGAGTAAAACATGATGAAGAATAAGAAGGTTATTTCGTCGTCTGCTGCAGTCTCCGTTTTGTGTCGTCCACTTGGTTGGGACAACAAACAGAGAATTGAAAAGAAAACGGCTCCCCGCTGGGCAGATATAACAGCCAGCCACCTTTTATATACACTGTATATATTCATGCACTCCTAAGTGTATTATGTATGTATAAAAGCGCACCTATTTGCTTAAGCGTTTTGAATAGAGTCGAGAAGAGGAAGAAGAAGTGACAATATAAACAATTAAGTCAATATGGCTCCCGTTCTACTAGACTCTGTACTCTAATTCAATACAATGTGACTGAGGCAGCCTCCGCCTTAGCCCGCATGAAATATGGGGTCATCTCTCTCTCTTTTGCAACTCGTATAAGGCGGTTTAGCCCGAGATATCGTCTTACTCTGCTGTAGATTTCAACTTTAGATATTGTCCGGTCCAATATTCGCATTGGGGCTTCTTCTCAGTCAGCAGGAGGTCTTGAAATAAAGGAAGCAGCAGCAGCATTCCAGGCAAAAGAATGATCATATTCCTCATTGTCAGAAGGCCCCCGTTTATGGAGACACATATTTAGCCTGGAGCGATATTTGTTTATCATCATTATCCAATGTTGCATGGAGAGAGAACGGAACAGCGGGCATATTTCGTGCTGATATTATGCATAGGAATAAAAATCGATCTCAGCTTGTCGATCTCGCCGAACTTGACAAATGTCTCTTGCATACCGTTGGCTAGGCACAAAAATAAAGAAGAAGAATATCGAACAAAAAGGAGACAAATCGAAACTCTGGAGACATGACACTCTGGCTGCAGGAAGTCAAAGTCATGGAAGAAGAAGAAAGAAATATGATTGAGATCTAGATAAATGAAAAATAGATGAGACATTACAAACAGACAGCTCGGGAGGAGGAGATTTCAATATGTATTTTTAAACATGCGGGCATGCAAACAAAAAGTGTGAGTTGGCAAAAAAGTGCACAGCTCAGAGAACAACAAGTGGGGGCATCAAAAGACACTTTGAAGGGATGAAAAAGTTTGTATCCTCCTTTACTCACACACATCCCTAACTTTTTTCTTAGGGAGAAAATTGAGAGTGCAATTTCGCACTCGGGGAAACTTTTCCTCAAACTGTCACGAGTCGAGGAACGAATTATTGTTATTATTGTCAATTCTCACGTATAGAAAAGTTTTATGTGTGCACGGAAGTCTCGTAAAAGCGCAATCTAACCAGAAGATGGCATTTGATGCACTGAAGAAAAGTGCATTTTGGGGATGGGAGACTCACTCAATTTTTGATGGCTCAGCTCTTTTCATAAAGTGGCGTAAAATGCGTGCAATGCTCCGAGTAGATTTGAAACTCACCCCCAAATATTGTTGACTTCTTCCACCTTCCCTCGATCCATCTTAAAACTTCCTTTTGAGAGAAAATGATTTCTTCTACCTCAAATTCTCAATAGCGCACAGCTGCTGCTCTTAAAGGGAGAAATATGCAAGTGTATGAGCTTGTTTGCATGGAAAAACGCTACTTATCCAAAACCTCTACCTTGTTTATAGACAGAGAAAGTCATTTCTCGTGCAGCTTGCTAATGAAGTGCGAGAGCTTGTTGTTACACACGTTTAAAATTCACTTCTTGCAAAAACCGGTATCTTCCAAATGTCACAGGAGAACGGTCATAGAGCTCAGATGTCACTGAGATTAAGGCCCCCATAATATCAGCAGCAGCATATTTCATTCCACGCTGAGAGAGATCCTGCAACAAAGCCTGTGTTGACTCCACAAGACAGTCATTTATTTATGTCTCCTGCCTGATATGATATCTGAGATCAAATTAACTTTCTCTTCAGGGGCTCAAATCAGATTGATGATGAGGAGAGAACGTTAAAAGTTGCGGAATGGCCCGATAAAAACCATCGTTTGCAAAAATGAGCGAATGCAACGTTGTGTGGGGGACGTTAATTCAAACGAAGCGGGACTAATCTGGGGACTGAGGCGTAAATGCAAGCTGGCTCTTTTGTTGTTCGGGGGAAAATACCGTTTCGGAATTAATCCTGCAAACAAATTCCAAGTCGCCTGCGTGTGAAATCGACCATTGAGTGCAGGTTCAAAGCCAACAAGCAGCCGCCGTTCTTCATTCTATTCAAATTTCCGCTCTTTTTCCTCCTCCACATAAGATGCTTAAAAACTTTGTTTGTGTGCAAAAATATATAAACGGCCGTCGTCTCCTCCTTTCAATGGCTTTTCTTTTCTTCCATTGTATGGCGGTTTTCGCCATATTGAGAGGGACTTATAGACAAAATAAAGGGTTCTGTGAGCCAAGTCAATTTTATACACTGCATGCAAATGCCGGGGATGAAATATCAAATACAAATGTTGAGAAAATATCAAATGTGTATGAAATTACCACCACTACTGTTAAATAGGAAGCAATTTATGACCCTCTTTTACTCTCCCCGGCCATAAAACATTGGGATTTGCATGCTTTAGAATCAGGTTCATGCAAAGGTGGCTTCTAATCGTCAAACGGTGGGGAGCAAAGCAATAAATAAATTCATTTTCGATTTCACTTCTCCTTTGCGGCTTCTTGGCCACGGTTTTATTTGCAAGACGCGATGGGAAAGGAGTTGAACGACGCACTCTGTTTATTCAAAAGCTATTTTTGCATTTCCCAACGTTTTATATCGCATAATGATGGCAAAATATAGCCATAATCCCTTCCCCCTACTGCCGTATTTGCACAAAAAGAGTCCCCCAGCCTGGAGATATACACACACATGGAGAGAAATTCACTTTCCTGCACACTCATGGTCTCAGAGAAACGTCTTTGTCAGATTGACTCCCACCGATAAGACTTTTAAACGGAGGCCTCTCTAAGCAGTCATTATCCCCTTGTTAATGTTTTCCATCTCCTCGCGTGTCAACCACTTGGTAAATAAACAACAACATTGTTTTTCAACTTTTGTTTCCAGAGTGCAAAATTGATGGAGGAGGTGATGACTGGCAATTATTACAGTTTAAACTGAGAGAGAGAAATCTGCTTGCTGGTAATGTGTATAATAGCATCAGGACTGCTTTGAATATCTACCGCTACTGTCTCCATTTGCAATTAACTCAGTAGCTCCTGGTTTTAAAATAGTAGCTTCTTCTCCCCATTTCACCTTTTGCTTTTAATTACTTCCGTCCATCTGCGGCTCCTTCTGTTTGAAGAAGGAAAAAGACTTTCCAAGACATGGTTGTTCCTTCAGTTCCCCTCTTCCCTCTTCGTCGTCGTCTCCATCTTCCTTTTAATTTCACGCTCGATAAACGTGCAAAAAAGTGTGATCTCATTACACCATCAACTTAGCAAAGAAGAAAGACAAAAACGAAGAAAGTGGATCCTGCCATCATCATCATTATCGTGCCTGGACGACACTCAGCTGAGCAATCACCAGAAGGTGATAAGACCTCTTTTCAATCTTCTCCCGGAATAATGGGTGTCCCATTTGCCACTCCCCCTCTGCCACCCCGTATTGTGTACAGTATCAGGAATGAATTGGCCCCTAAAGAGAGCATGCACAAATCTGAGCCAAAAGTCATTGATCAAGAGAAAGGAGGCTCTTTCACCTCCGTTTTGTTCACACCACTCCATACTGACTGATGGAAGCAGAAAAGGGGGTCAAGGGTTATCCCCGGTGAATGCATGCATACATCCAAGTGCTGCCGCTAACCCTTTTTCGGCCTAAACACTCAAAGCATCCTAACTTCTTCTTCCCAATTGCTGCATGTGGAAGAAGAGGAAGAAGAAGCCCTAAAGGCAGCTCGTGCAAGTGCTAACGGAAGAAGCAAAGTAGGAAGTGAGCATGCAAGTAGAAGAATATTGCACTCTACAATGAAGCTCTTCACAACCTGGGAGGCCAACAGAAGGAGGAAAATCCCTACTAAATAGTGGGAAACGGCAAAGGCCCCCATAAGCACGCTCTCAATTGAAGAGGAGGAGGAGGATGTGGTGCCAGCAAGAGTCAAATATTGGATATATAAGACCAGATCCAGCATTCAAGATAAAGCTGATAACCATGGGAATACGAAGAGGAAGAAGGCGTCTTCTTGACTCGTGTTCACACTGATAGATGATGCTATTGTTATTGTTGTTGTTGTTTCCAAACGCTTTTAATTGTTCTCCAAGGACGTTTCTGATGCTCCTTGATTATTTATCCGCTTCTTCTTGGATTGTTTGTTCTCGCTGCCAGCTAATGCAAATAATGGAATCTCTTCCAATGGCTTTCCGTAGTTCCTCTCTGACCAGCTTTGATTAGTTGAAGGTTATTTATTCTTGTGCAGGGTGAGTAAGTAGTAATTGAAAAAAATCAAGCTTTTGCTCCTGCAGCAATCAATGACTCACATGGAAACCATTTTCGAATACAAAACTCTGCCAGTTTCTCACGAACAAGAGACGATTATTTTTGACATAAAATACTTTATTTCGTCCGTCCGTCCGTCGATCAAAGGCTCAATCATCATTATCAAGCGTTTCTGATCACCAAACTTTTCCAACCTGTGATTTCAAAAGAGTGAAATGGAGACGTCGTCCAAGGCATGATTTTCATCTCCTGCAGGCACACCCTTGGTCAGGGATGCCACTTTATGTCTAAACATATGTAGGTTGTAGTGTCCAATGGCTTTGGACCCTCCTACTGATATGCTCATTTCAGTATAAGGGAATTTGAGAGCGACCCCATGAGCCGGCGGACAAATATTAATGATGCTCTTTGAACTTGATGTCTCTGCTGCTGCTGCTGCAACGGTCACTTTTACATTTCGACTCCTCCCAAGTCAATGTATCAACTGGACATAGCAGCATATAGAGAGGGGGAAATCTACCTTTTAAAGGCATGGCATACCGGCATGAACGTATGTAGAAAAGAGGCATAAGACACGGTCACACCACTCTATCGATGGACACTTTTCTTCGGTGCAATGACCAGACGAAGATTGAAACCGGTTTAAGACGACGACAATACCGATATGATGATGACATGTGGAATATAAAAGTAAAGAGGAATGTTGTTGAAGCTTTCTTCTAAAACATTGCAGCAGGGTGACATACTCTCTTATCTTGGAAACCTACTCTCGGAGGAGAAAATGAAGGTCTGTTGGGCGTCGCAGAGATTTTTCTCAACGGTAGTATATCGGAAATCTTTAGACCAATTCTCCACTTGACAAAAATAAGGACGGGGAGAAATGAAAGTCCTGTGACACACATTCAAGGATGCTCTTCTTCGAACTTCATTGTAGGTGGCAAGATAATGGTGAAAATTGCAGAGATGGTATCATTTTATTGTGCCAAATTATTATCATCAGCTATCGATAGGAGCATAGATTGGAATCTACGATTGTCGGCAAGAATGGAGGAGGTGTCTTCGTCAGTTTTATGACTCTCTCTAACTTCACGTGCTTTTATTGAGTCAACTTCGATGATGGCACGGAAGGAGGAGAAGCCATTCTAAATTAATTTATGGCCTTCTCTCCTTTTGACAATGTCGTGAGAACACAAACAGACGGTAGGGTTGACATTAATGTACTTTTTACCTATAATGCTTGGTAATAATGTTTAATAGTTGAGAGTTGTAAACGTCTTCTTAAATGGCATCCCTGTCCTAACACAATAACGAATCGATTTTGAATCCGGTCACAGAGAAGAGGGAAGAAAGAAAGTGGCAGAATGAGAAAAAGGCTTAGTCACCATATGCTGACGGGGAGTAGATTACAAAAACACTGGCCTACTTTTTCAACAATTAAATTTACTGCTGCACAATGTTTACTCGTCCTACACCACTGTGGATAGAACAAATAATAAATGCGATTGGTAAAAAGTTTATCATCCTCTTTGGTTTGATTGCATGTCACCCGTTCATAAATAGGTTCGTTTTATTGCCTTTGAGAGAAGTAGAAGTAGAAGTAGAAGTATCGGCTCCTTGGAGAACGGAAACACAGAAGTCGAATTATATACGGAAGAAACTTTTCGTGGCTCATATGAGAGAAGAAAGAAAGAAAGGGAGCAGCGATTTTGAAAATTACTGCAAAGAAACTGACACACACACACAATAATATTTTCCCAACTCTTTCTGGTTAGCTTAAATGGAGGAACGAATCCTCAGAGTATTTCCCGTAGGAAAATGGGAAAAGAATGAGGGCATCTTTAAGTTCACAGATAGATGAGAGGGCTACACGCGAAAATTAGCCACCTGATTCTTCTTCTCAGCATCGTTTTAACCTCTTGACTGGAATAGAGTCATTAAACGCTGTTTCTCAGGCACATTATAACATAAGAAGAGCTCGTCGTTCTGACCCAGTCCTTGACTCTAATATATTAACGGCCCCATTACAAGTTAAGCCCACTGAGCGAGAGAACTGCTACTTCATCGCAAGACTAATTAAGAAGAGTTTTCTTTCCTTTGTGAAACGGCGTCGTCTTTAAACGTTGTCTGTTCACAGACAAAGAAGGGTTGGAAAATAATATGTATTCAGCATGGCAAATGGGGTGCAAAAAGTGTTTTATTTTCGTAAATGAAAGTCCAAAGAAGACGTTTATGACTCCCCAGAGGATTGACACTAAACTTGAAATATTCCAAAAACCAAGATGATATAACTAGAGGTGAAGCGGAGTAGCTCAGCTATAAGGAGACAAGTTTTCCGTGCGTACATCCATCGGCAGAACTATGCTACCTAGCAGAAAGAAAAAAAGACATACTAATATTACTACAAAATTCGGATATTGAAGCTAAAACATCATTTCAAAGGGAGGAACTCTTTCCTAGTTAGTTTGTATATTGTCCATTATTGTATCTGGGTGTAGTTTCATTAACTAAATAAATCATTATATGACTTTACAGCTGATTGTTCTTCTGCAAAACATTTCTGCCGCCACTTTCCCCTGCGCCGCAATCTTCAGGGATGTTGAGCTTGATTTTTAGGTCCAAAGTCGAAGTTTAAACAGAAAGTTTTTGTTATTATAGTGTAATACGTATGAAAAAGAAAGATTAGCATTACTTATAGAAAATTAGGTAAATTAAAACTTAATTTAATAGAGGCATACATTAAATATAATTATCCAAGCTTTGATACATTTTTGGTACCAATTGCTGTCAGGGACATGTCAACCCTTGCTTTATCATGATTGGTTGCCCCCTTGTCTCACGTAGAATGGCCTGTGATTGGCTCACTTGTCTCACATAGTCACGTGACGTCATCACATATTTCAGCTGTTGAAAAAGTGCGGAACTAGATTTCTCCAGATCCGACCAACCTTTAAATATACCCGCCTTGCCAAAAACGAAGAAGAACTTCCAAGAAGCAAACTTTATGCGAGCACACAGAGGAAATATTTAACGAACTATTTTGTTTCAAAACATTCTCTCGTATGTGCAAGATATATATTCTTGGTTCTACATGCAACAGTAGCCTAATTTAGTCACTATACAATCCCTTTCAACCCCTTTTTGTACCACAAAACAACTTTAAATTGGAAAAAAGTACGATTAGTGAGGCAGGAAACCTCCAATGAATCTCGTCGTCGTTCCCATTGACCATTTTGCACCTCTTCTCTAGTTGGAGCAGCTGTTTTCCTTCATTTGGAAGCAGTAAAAACTTGAATGAGGTGTTGAAAGGGGGACGAAAAGAGTTTAAAAAAGAAACTGTTTCTCACACACAGAGAGAAAAGAGTTTAAGCCGCAAAAGTGGGGCAGTTTTCGAGACCACGCATGTGAGCTTCAGCTATATTGACAATAATAAACCGGCGCAGTTTTCAACAGATGGGAAGAAGAAAAAGAAACACATGATTGAGTTGTTGGCAGAAGTTTTGTTGTTGTGTAAATGCGCCAGAGCTCTCTTCAAAGAGAAAGATTCTTCTTTCTTTTCTTCTTCTAAGCAGCTTCTATTTTTAGATTTACGAGCTATTTTTAAAAGTGCTTCAGAGATTTCCTTCTCTTTCAATCGATCAGAGAAACTTCTTCTTCTTCTTCATTCTCACGTCATCCAAAGAAGTCCTTTTTTCGTTGTTTCATGCATTCATTCATGTGTCATGAGGAGAAGGAACATTTTTACAATCCAATCAGACGGGCATAAAAATAGACAAAAAGAGATGAAAGTTGTGCTTCCTTTCATCAGGACGTAAACCCCAAATCCGTTTAGACTTTATATTCTCTTGGTTGATCAAAGAGGGATTAGCGAGCTTAACGTGCTGGTCAATGCTAGAGCATTACTCGACGAATTAAAGGGTTTCCCTTTCCCCTCTCAACATGACTAATGAAGCACTTTTGCGCAAGAGTGTTTTGATGTCACGTAGTGATGTTTGGTGTTTCTGACTGGAGATGCCGACTCGTAAAAAAGACACGCAAAAATAATGCGGCAATATTTTATTTGCCTTAAAGAGGAGAAACATTGACGAGGCTTTTAGATGCCTTTTGGGTGAGCGCACGTACTTTCACTCAGCATGTCAATGAAATGTGTGTTGTATACTTCTAGCATGAAATGAAATATGAGGGCTTGACAATACCTTGATGAGGTGTGTCTTTACAGCTTGGAGACTCTTGCTAAAGATCCAGTGTCAACGTAGAACCAACACTGACTTTGGGTATTTTAAATATTATTGGGGTTAATGCGAGATGCACTAAAACTTTCTTCTGACTGTCCAATTTTTTCTCCAATGTAAATATCGGGTTTTCTCTTGGAAATAAATAATGTTTAAATCAGGATAAGAATATCGTTCCTTTCTCGTATGCACACACCCACACACAAGAAGCATTGAAAGCAACAAACTTTTCTTGAAAAATGCATCATCTCTTGCTAAAATTATCTTGCATTAAAACTCTATAAAGGGGGATAGGAAACTAAGGAAAGGAGGGGTTGCTACCGCTTCTGTCTTCTATTCCTCCGTAAAATATTGTACAAACTTTGCGAAGAAAACTTATCCCTTTATTTTTCATGTGTCATTGATAAGCAGAAAGTTTCATTTCGCCTCTAGGTATGAGAGACGAGCAATATTATTACTTTCATGTTTCAACCCCCTTCATTCTTTGCAGGCTTTTGTACATTGAGTCTGGCGTCACACTGGCTTCCTAATGGGCTTGTTTATTTCATTCTTGCATGGTTGTTCATTCTTGGCGTATTATTGTGACCGATTTGCAGCCAACAAATAACGCAGGTAGCAGTCGACGCAGCTGCATTTAAACGGGATTATTATTCAATTGACAAAGGGAGGAGAAGGAGAATGGGAAATAACAATCAGACTGAATGAACGCCCACTTTAGGAGAAGACCAAAACTTGGACAACTTAATACATTAGTCGGAGGAAAACATTAGGAACAGAGGGAGGAGAAAGAAAGTTGTTTAAGATTTTTGGCTTCGGCAGAAAAAGACGATTATTTCCAGTTTCACGCCTTAATGAGCCCTTGGGGTGGCGCCCGCTAAACAAAGCTGGGCCGGGGCTTAATTGGGTCAGAACAATGAACCTCAAATGATCCTATTTATTCGTGGGTAGGGTGAACAATCGGCTAATTTTCCAGCAAAGAAAAAGGTAGCTTTACCATAAACTAGCAGAAGTTTACGTTCTTTGCGCATGCTTAACAAGATGCGGCTTCTGTTAATTCTTGTTTTTTCACGCTCAAACTGCATTCCTCGGATTTACTAAATGTCTCTGCTCTGCATTCCGCGATAATTCCCAACCCCAAAACGAGGCTTATAATTCCCACGAAGACGGGGAATCTCCTCCTCCCCTTCATGATGTATGAGTCTCGTCATCGAGTAAGTAGCACAAGGGTTGACAGTTTTAGCACAGTTATTGAGCGCTTTATGGCTGCTTAAAACGGGCTGAACGTCCTAATCATGTCAACCCTTGCTTGCATTGATGACTCCCTTGTCACCTGGCTCCGTCGTCTCAAGGGAGGAGGAGGAAGAGAGAGCTGCATTGAAACTGCTTTGACGAAAAGGGCGGCGGGGTCATTATTCATCAAGAAGTAGCAAGCTCTCTCTCTCTCTCTTTGCAGTGTCAACAGACCCCGGGGCGAGAAGAAAAAGGTAATAAAGACTCTTTTTGGTCAAACAAGGGGTGTGTAGAGTGTGTGTGCCATTGTATTGCATATTCAATGTGTAGAGCTCTTTCCTTCCGCCTAGATCTCACTCTCTCTCCCTCCCTGTCCCCCTTTTCGCGAGTATGAATCTATTGGCATGGACAGCCCACTAAGCAGTCACTTAAAAGTCTTCGTCGTCTTCTGCTCGCTCAGCAATAATAAGTGAATTGTCGCTGACAGTCCCATCGGAGCTGTTCAACATTAACGTCGTTTTTACTCATCGTGATGGATCAGATTCAATGATGACACAATTCGCGATTCGCTTTTTTCCCATCGGTATTACACGTGCTTACTCTGTCCAGCTGCTGAGTTCGTCCATTGTCTGCGTTTGTTTGTCGATATCAGCATGCAATCTTTTATTATTCTCATACATTTTTTCAACTTTTTTCATTGTTGAGACTGCTAGACATGATCGAGCTACTCTCGTCATCTATTGTATTCGCATTGTCCAACTTTCATGTCAAAAAATCGTCCCTTGGCTGCCCCGCCCAATGATTCGATTTTCTCCCTAGTAGCTCTGCCGGCGGCAGTGATCGAAAATTGCCATTTGTTGTCATCATTCTTTTGTTTTCACCCTCCGTTCCCTCTGTACGTATGCCCCAAAGCAAAGCAGTGTGTTATTACATGATGCTTGTGCATTATATGCGCATGTTCTTCTTATTCTCCTCTTAATTGATCTGTCTCAAGCTGTCAGCGACACTGATGTCACTACTGCTACGATGTAGCATTGCATGTCGTCGCTCTTGTCTTCCAACTGTATGTATAATAAAATAAGAACGAAGAAGAAGAAGTCCTTAGGAGAATATAAGGACGACTCCATTGCTCTTTTTGGACACATATAATCTCTGACATATACACACAGAGAAGAAACGAACCTTTTATACACACAATGGTGTCAAGGCTAAGATAAAAAATGTCCCCCTCTGCAGCTCTGCAGGGGATCAGAAGAAAGAAGGAAAACAAGCTGATCAAAACACATCAATATGACCTTAGTGCTGTCTTATGTGTGTGTACATACTCTGAAGAAGGAGAAGGTGCTTTCCTCCTCTTCTATCTTGGCTTTCATTCACGAAGAGAGGGCCAGATTAGTGACATAAGTTCAAATAAAGAGGGGATTTAAAGCTGCAGCTCCTTCAATGGGAATTCCTTCTCTATCCTTCTTGGCTTCTTCTTCTCTATTCAAGGACAAAGGCCCTGAATGGAATTCCGATTTCCAGGCATCGATAAAAAAGAACGAGATTTGGAGGAATAATAATAAAAATAGTGGTTGTAATATGCAGAGATTGCTCCTCCGGGTAAGAAGAAAGAAACACTGCGGCAGTGGTTATAATCGGTTCTCCGACAAAAATCAATCTGACGATAAATAATACATTTCCTATTGACATATTTCTGCCGGATGCTGGTTTTGCTTATTTATTCCAACGTACGACAGATGTCGATCGCAGAGGAGATGTCTTCTTTTAACTACGGTCATTATTATTCGACGTTGTAAATGTCAATGAATGATTTTTTGCGAAAAAGATCTGAGTGAGCAAAAAATCAATGGACGTTTGCAGGTCAGTGGACGATGGATGAGGTCTATGGCTGAGCTCTTTGTTTGAGCGACTCCATCTCGGGAATTAAACCCGTGTTTTTCACATAATGTGACATAATTCCTTTATAGTAGTTTGAGGAGTGTCGTTTTCTTTGTGTGTTATTATACGGGGAGGGCCATTTTGGGGGAATGAATAAACGTCGACAATCCATCACGAATAAAAGTCCTTGGCGACGACAGCAAACATGACGGAATGTAAAACGAAGACAAATTCAGGCATGCTTGTTTGTCAAAGGCGAAGAAGACTTACCTAGAAGAAGAAGAAAATGAAAGTATAAGTTTACTTCACACGAGTATCAGTGTTGGCAAAAATTGCTTCCCATACTCCATAATATCGTGCTTAATATAATCCTTGCGTTCGGTGCAGCGCCATTTTCGCTGCTGTTATTACATCTCCCTTTGTTCTTTGAGCGAAAATATATCCAACACGGACCCAAATAATCCCGGTTTCTACATCTCCAACTGTCGCGGGAAAAGTTTTTCGGGATCTCATTTAAATGACAATGAAGAAGGCCCAGCGAAAATGAGTTCATACATGGGGAAACAAAATCGAGAAGAGCGTGTTTAATGCAATGAAGATTTCAATTTGAGTGCAGCTCGCGTCCGCGGGTAAAGTACAAAATGAATGGAATACAAAATACCAGATATCCCGATATCATTTTTACAAAAGTACTCTTTAAAACTCTCTCGATATATATTTAACTATCCGATAGTTTAATCTCTTTACCAATACTTCATATTATCGTTTCAAGACAAACTAATTAGCAAAAAGTCTTTAAATTTAATATCGGCATCCCTGCAAACTCGATCCTATCCATCTAAAGTTCAATTAACCTGAACAGTAAATAGGAAATGAAAGACACAAGACGACGACGACTTTGAACCCTGTAATCAAATCATTCAAGCCGGTTCGTTTTCATCTCTCGACAAATAAATACGAATTGAAGCCTTCGTCGTCGTCATCAATAAAAGTCAACCAGGCGTGAACCAATTTCATTGCATTAAAAGATTGCGTACGAGATCAAGATGATTTCACCCTTTCTTTCTTCCACGAAAATGGAACCGAATCTCCTCCCGAGACGACCGGAAGCAGGCGAAGGCATCACTTTTATTTCAGACTTGCGGTGGAGGAAGAGAAGAAAAAAATCAATCATTTTCCCAATCTCCTTTCGAGTGAAAGAACCGCGTTTTCTATATTCTGAAAAGTCAGTGATGCGTTAATTGAACGGATTATTCACACCGTTTCAGACTCAGGATGCAGCTTTGAGTTTAAATAAACCTGAATGAATTACAAAAGCCATATTATATCGCAGCTTTGGTGTTTGTGCAGAGAGCAAATTCAATCTGATAAGAATCGCTTTTTGAAATCCGAGCAGAGAAAGCGTACAAATATATTGATTGAAATTTAGAGCATACAAATAAATGGAGGGAAACTTTGCGATATAGACATGGCTTTTAAAAACAGTTTTGCGGTCTAGACTCTCTTCCAGATAGAAAATAGCGCACACTCACTTTCAGTGAAAACTGATCTATCAACTTTTTCCTCTGGAAAAAGTACATTTTAAAAGTAGCAACGCGACACTTGCTGTATCAACCGAGGCCTCAAAAAGAAACTTTTCTCTCTCCCCAGAGGAGTCAATCTTCTTGCTACCATCATTTTTGCCTCTGCAAAAACTTTATAGAGAGAAGAGTGAAGGCTGTCTTACAAAGAAAACAGTTGAAGAAGAAAAACGCCTGATTAAATTTCCTGACCGCGAAAAGGAAGTTTCTTTCGGCTTCTGTCATCCTTTTTTAACGTTTCTTCGAGTCATAATTCGAAGCGTCGTAAAAAGGCAAGACAATGGCGAGCGGAAGTGGTTGCGTTAGAACGAGGTAAAGGCGATATTTATGTTCAGTTGCAAAATCATGTTTTGACTGGAAGTACAACAATGTGTACATTTGATCGATTGCATTTGCAAATAGAGTTGTAATATTTCTACATGTGTGATTGATAATACAGATCGATTCGCGGAAGTGGAACTCAGCTGACCCAGTTCAGCGTTTTTGTCCCTTCATGAAATGTGTGTCCAGAAGAAATAAAGACGAAGAAAAGTTTGCTTCCGATTTCTCTCAATGAGCCATATCGAGCAGAAGAAACACAATGAGCGAGATAAGAAAGAGCAAACTTTGGCAATTCGATGCTCTCTCAAGGATCGTCTTACAACGGCTTTAAAAAGCGCAAAATATATGCGGAGAACCTTTATCTTGTTCTCCGACACAATCAGTGCGAATTCTGACACCGGGTAATTTGTCAAAAAAATTGTCGCATGTTTGCCACTCTCGGATTTGGAGAAGAAAGAAAGCTTTTTATCTCCTCATCTTAAATTACCTTCTTTTCCGTTTTCCCTTATTTTAATGCAGCAAAAAATAAAGCAGTAAAACCGCGTTTAATACACACCGGCTTTTGTGTTCGTTTGTTGTCCCCCTCTTGGGGTAGAAGAAGAAGAAGAATATTCGAAAATGAGATTAAACAAAGGATCTTTTTCCTTCTTCCCCCTGCTGCAAAAGTATAAGTCGGGAATAAACAGGAATACCAAATTAAAGCTAGCAAGCGACGCTCAGTTACATGAGCGAGCGAGCGAAGTCCCCAAGCTTGCGTGGTTCATGAATTTCTAATGGCTTCCTATACACGATATATTTCTGAGGATGCTGCAAAGTTGGAGAAGAAGAAGCACAACAAACACTTACTCAATCGAGGGAAACGAAGATAAATAAAATAAGACAGGATTTCGGACCCATTTTCACCCCCACAAGGTTTTTACCAATTGTATGTCATTTCGAATTTATGAGAATTTCATCCTTTCTTCCCCTTTCCCGCTTGTTCGTAATCCGCCTCATATTTCCTAATTTCCTTTTGTCTCAAACTGTAGTATTCCTGACTTTTCTCTTGGTGTAACTCGCTGCTAGATGTCTCTCAAGGGAACTCAAAGAAGAAGAAGAAGAAGCGAGGATACAAAGAATAGAACGGGGAGGGGGATACTACTACGTATTGTATGCGCTGGCATTGTCGTATATACTACGATCGCAAACACAATAGGTATCGAGCAATTGTAATTGCTCCCGGCTTCGTTTTACAGCGATTGATCACGATCAATCTTGTTTAAACTTGCTTTCACTCTGACACAAATCCGACTTTTGTTTGCAGAGCGGGGATCTTATTTTTCAAACATGTGTGTGATCTGTCTCTTGGCATTAGGAGGGAAGTCATTAAGACAAGGGAGACTTAATGACATTAATCAGGTCAATGTGTCACTCTGAGTTTAAGGAATGTGTTTGGACTGTATGTAACTTTCAATCGGGATATGTGATCCACTGAAGGGTGAAAACATGGGTAAAAAGGGATATAAAATAAGGGGAAGGAGGGGTGGAATGTTGTAACTGCTGGGGCGAGAGAGGGAAAAGAAATCTATGAGAGTGGTGCTCGGTGGCCAGAGCTGAGTAGATATGACTCGAAGAAGAAGAAACAATAAAGTTCAATAAGTCCGGCCGTAGTAGCTAGTAATACTATCAAGGCTATAAACAGGCGGGTGGCTGATCCCCCCTCTGTAATATTCTGATAGAGTTATATTTCTTCTTCTTCAGAGACAGAGAGAACATAAAACGAGATTTAATGATGAGATTAGCTTTCTCCTCCTCCTCCTGGGTTTCGTCTGCTTTTGGCTTTGAATTATATTGGCCACGCGGGAAATTCAAATTAGAATGGTAATGAGGAGGGAGAGACAAGACAACAGCTTTTGTCCTCCTCCTCCTGCCTTTGAGGATTATTTTATGAATTTATATGGGGACTCTTCTTGGGTTTAATAGCTCCCCACACTACACATATGGCAGAGCCTCCTCCTTCTCCTCCACCAAATGACCTGGCATTATATAAAGCTAGATGGAATTTATGCATTTGGATGTCGGTGGCCCTCCTCCTGCGGCTTTCAAAAAGATTTTTATTACGTTGAATTGGTGGTGGTAGATGCATATTTTCCTGCTGGGAACAGAGTGTCAAAAGCCTCTTGACTCAGCCTTTAAAAAGGTGGCAAGAGGGGAAATCGAGCCACACACACATATATTTCAAACGAAAAACGTGGCGACATCTCCTCCCGAGCAGTCGATGTGTCACTTTTCAACATATTGGACTTGGAAGCTGTATCAACTTTCAAAAAAATAGGAGCTGAGCTTTCTTCTTCGTATTTGTGTCTGCAGAACGTCTCGCCATTCCTTGATGCAATAAGCAGGGAATCTTTCAGATGTAGTTTATATTTTGACGTGGATGAAAGGGACTCTGGCTACCCTTCAAAGTTGTGCGCCCGTCTCCTCACCCCGTATCAAAAATTCAAATTCAATTTGTGAGCAAAATCTCGCCGTCAAAAAGACAATTTCCTGTCTCCATAGCGCCCATATGTGGAGAGCGAGGGGAAGGAAAAATACTCATACACAGACTCAAGATAAGCAGTTTTTAAGTCGAAAAAAGTGGACCCCAAGAGATGATTTTTACTCCAAACACTCGCCTTAAAGGGGCGCAAAACGGTTGCCATGATGATGTCAAACTTCTCTTTAAGGCATATTTTATGTCACATGTGCAAATACATTACACGTCCAGAGCGCTTATTACGACGACCATCATGTGCGTAAAAAGTGCTGCTGGCTGATCCATCATAAGATTGGTTATTTTTATTCCCTCTTGGTCCAATAAACATTATTTCACCCAGATTGTTAGACAGGGGTTGGCAGGCATGCAGTTCACAAAGGGGAAGGAAAGGAGTAAATTACACCCAATAAATCTAGAGGGGAAACAAAAAAGATGGGAAATTTACTTCAGAAAAACATGGCAAAATTGTATCAAAAAGTAGTGCAGCGATGAGTCATATCAGAGGGAAGATGATGTAATCTACAGGGAGTCCGATATATAAAATAATTCTTAAACTTTTCCACGGGGAGACCTTTCCATTCTTGGATGATCTGTAGAGCCCGATAAAAGAATTGAAGAAAAGTTTCTTCTTATATTCTCCTATCGACCTTCAGTACTTCAAAAACTTTCGAGAGATGGCCGGATCGAATATCTAGCTTTCAACTGTCTGAAAATTGATTTCCCTTCGGAGACTCTCTTTCCACCCCAAAACGACGTTTATATCAGTAGTGGAATTTTGTCGACTTGTCCAATTCCAACGGGGCTAATTTGATTAAGTTGTGAGCTGGAAAAGGGCTCAGCTGTCGTCGTCAGCGATAGTAGTATTAGGACATTTACGCCAAAGGGAAGTACGAGCAGTACTCTATAACTACTACTACTTGATTGCGAGTGAAGGCTAATTCAATCAGGGTTTGTGCTCCTCCGTCCCTCATTCAACTTTTTGGCGTGAGCTGAAACAAAAACAAGATTTCGCCCGGCGAAAGTTGTAAAAAATATGAGTGTGCTTCCTTCCAATTTCACCCTTTTTTATATTACACATGATACAGTTCTTGAAAAGGGAAATGAGGTTTTCCCCGAACAATATGAGGAAGTTGAAGAAGAAGTAAAATACGGTAGTATGTATTTCACAACAAAAGTTTTCTCTTCTCCCAAGTCCTTTTGCATGACCCTTCTTCTATGTTTATAAACGACAGTGTTTCCAGGAATGCCTTTTCTCTGCCACAAAAATCCCTTTTTGTGCGCGGGGAGGAAAACTTTTTTGACATCTTACGACGGCCATTTCCAGACCACGCAACATCGAAATATTATGATTATTACTCTCTCTCTTTTCTCTCTCTTTCCCTCCTGCAGTGAGAAGAGTTTTTAATCACTGCTGTAGTCCGACTTATTATGATGATTATATGTCGACGAGAATAGAAGCAGAATAGAGTAGTGCGATGAAAAAGCAATATCCTTAATGAAGAGGGGAGAGAAAGGAAAGCTTTCTTCATGAACAATCACGTGATTAACAATGGATTATCAAATAGATTATTCAGTGCATCATTTTGCACATTTGAATGCATGTAAACTTAATAACAATGAGATATGAGCCTCATAGCATGACAAGTGAGCAAGACTATTCTGACCCCCTCTGAAGTGGAATATTAAACCGAGGGAAGGAGGGGAGGAAATGAATCCGGAAATACATTTTCTGCTCTGGCACTCAGCCCTCGTCTCTAGAATAAGACACGAAATAGACATGGCCTCTGTCACCGCGGAGACAATAATATGACAGCAATTATAGCCTTTGACCGTCAAAAAGGTTAATCCAACTCTCCCCTCTCTGATGGTGTAAATCTTAAACCTTTTTTCACTCGAGTCTATCTCTGCTGTACGAATCCTTCTTTCCCTAGAGATGAAAGTAAATGATCTTTTCAGCGTAGAAAGTGAGAGTAGTTGCTTAGTATCAGTCAAGGCCTTGTTGCCTAATGCAACTCCTCAGGAGAGGGGAACGGTAATAATGACAACGAACCATTATTTCCCCTTGAACAGCCATGATGCCTTCTTGTTCCAATTTCCCCTTTGAATGCCTTAATGGATTTACTCCCGTTGTGATTCCAATGTCTCATTCCATTTACTCTCTTCGGATTAAACTTTGAAGCCATATTTTTCACTCTGCTGGCATTTGGTACACGCGCCATTATTATTATAACTTCGTACCTACCGTGAGCCAAAAGTTTAATCGCCTCAAAACACGCGATTGAAAATCGGCAGAAGATTATGGAATAAAGGGGCGTGTCGTTTAAAATTGAAACAGGGTTTTTCATTAACTGAAGAGAGAGCCTGCATCAATTTAATGTGTGCAGAAAATGCAGGGGGCAAAAGAGAGGAGAAAATCATTAAACGTTGTCATAATGAAGGAAAGCTACTAAATGGATTCAGGGATGATGGATAGAAAGACAATTGAGTCCTTAATGGTCGATTCATGGAGGTGTTCAGACCAATAAATTCGTAAAATGGCAACCCTGGTAACTGTTGCAGCCACCGCTTTTTTTATTTCCGCAAATAATTAATCATCTTTTGGAAATAGGCGGATGAATTATAAACGTTAATGCTTTTGTTCGGTTTAGTCGAAATTGTTGTAAACAAGAAATCATTATTGTAAAACTGTCGCAGTGGCATTGAAGTACGATTATGAGGTCGATGGCTCGTTAAACCCGCCACCCCCTCCCACCTACTTAATGTAATAATAATAACAAGTGGGATCAATTGAAAAGCACCGTGTCATTACATTTAATCATTTCTTGAATAAATAAAAGGCTATGCAGTTCGGTTTGGGTTGTATACACTGCATAGTGTGTCAAGAGCTCCTTAAATAGAGATAAAAATGGCTGTCTGCGGAAAATGAAATAAATAAAGTACTGCGGCAATGCCAACACTAGACAGGGACGCAGAAATTATTGCACGGAGGCTTCTCTTTTCAGATATGTCAACTGGAATGTTGAATGCAATTGCCAACCGCTAAAAAGTGTCAGGTGTATTTAAAAGGTCGCTGAATGTCATGAAATGCACTCGAGGTAAGCAAAGGAGAAATTGTTGAATCCGCCTCTTTTATATTCGTTACGCTCACAATGGTGAATTTGAGACCTTATTAGAGCTCCTCATCAGTTTGGGTTTAGGCCATGCGTCGTACTACTACTACGAACACCTTGTTAACGCATATGAATACACAGACACACACAAAGGCATTATGAGGTATTTATACAAAGGCTGTTTTTCATATGAAACCGTCTGAGTGGTTTCATATCCAATTAATTTGACGTGGTGGCTTTTGCCTTTTATGTTGTGTATTTTAAACAAGGAAAGAGGAGTTGGGAGAGAAGAAGGAGCCTTTTATACATGTTATTTTGAGTGGCATATGCTTGAGTGCTACAAATGCATTGTTAAACAAATAAAAGGAAACTGTGTCACAGGCACAAAACGCATTAGTTTCTTAGATTGAAGAAGTACTTAAAATTTAATTCAAGTTATTTTAGTAATTACAAACCCAAATTCATCGTATTTTCCCCTCAATCTTACTTGAATTCCGCCGTGGAGAACTTCTCATTGCACATGTTTGTGCACCTTCCCCACATGAACTCCCGCTTGAACTTTGAGTTGATGAGCCGGTGCGCGAGCGAGTCGCAGTCCCCGGAGCACGAGCCCACGACCGGCGTGCGGCCAGCACCGAACTCGGACATGTACTCGGACCCGCACAGCTTGTACTGGCACGAGTCCTCCACGTCGTAAGAGCCAAGGTAGGGCTCGGCACCGGCGTTGCGGGCCTGGACCTCACTGCCGCCGGGTTTGCCGGCGTTGGCGCCGACCGCAGCGGTGGCTGAGGCAGCCGCGGCCAGGGAGAGGAGGAGGGTTATGACGTAAGGAGTCATCATCTTTTTTCTTCGATTTTTGGGGCTTAAAACTGACTTTGACTCTGGAGTATGAGCGATGGTCTTTCTTGACGGGTGAAGAATCGACTTTTTGGTCTTCTATTTTTAGCCCTCACTTCACGTTATCCGCACTTAACCTCGATGTGGTTTAAACACCCTGTTAAATATTCATGGACAAAACACGTGGATTGGAGGATGAGACGAAAACACGGATCCGACAAAATCTGCTGCTGAAAATGGTATCTTTCCTTGGACGTTACCAGCTCAGAACTGACTTCTTCTTCTTTGCTCTCTTTTGCCGGCCGGCTGAGGAAGTAGAAGCTCTCTTTCTCTCTTATATGCATGATGCGTTGCTACTGCTGCTCCCTCTGCTGCTGCCCGCGTCCGAACGGTCGTGCGCGCTCTCAACCCCCAATCGTGGTACAAGGAGAGAAAGGGGGAAATGGCGAAATCAGCGTCCGATTAAATAAACTTCCAGCCTGACTACCATAGTGGTTGATTTTTTTTGCAAAGATGGAAGGAACTGTATGATCATGGATCTTCCTTTCTCTTCTGGGTTGAATATCGGCTTGACATTTTGTCTCGTGTGGGTGTGGGCTTACGAAGAAGAATAACCGAATGCATATTTTAAAGAGGATGAGTCTAAATGTCAAGGGGCTTAACAATGCATAGAATTGAATAATAATATCTGCTTCATTGATACTATGGAAGAGGTGGACACGATGACTTTAATTCGTGACTAGATATGAATGAATCACTACTGTATGCAGGAGAAATCTACATCAAGTACAGGTCACAGCAGTCGAATGATCATGCTGAAGAAACTTTAGAATGGATGCATTCAGATTTAAGATCGTGATTACATTATGGAATATAATTGAGATTTTTACTCTTATCAACAGCTAACTTTCCCGGCCGCAAAACAAGTTTCCTCGTTGTGCGTCATGGATGCAAAAAGTTTTCTACTCGAAATAATTTTAATAATCCAACGTTAAACTAAATGCATACATAATGTTAAATTAATAAAACCTTATGCACAATGTAACCTCATATATTCTTTCGTTTAGCAATAAAGATGCACATATAAAACGCAATAATATGATGCTTTATTCCAAATGATATGTTAAGGTTCAGTATAATGTTGTTCTTGTTCCTCAACAGTGGCCTCCGTCACCACTATGGGCGATTCAATCTCAGTGACGTCCTCATGAGCTGCCATAGCTGTGGTACTGGACGAGTACACTCTGTTGTCCTGCTCAGGCTCTGTGAACACCGTCTTGGCCACCTGTTTCCAACAGGGGCACGGCCGGGGGCTCTCACAGGCCATGGTGGCACCTTCGCACTCCAAGTGGCACTGAAAGAAGGTCATATGAAGGTCATAAGGTTCTATAGTTAACTCTGTAACTTACTCTGCTGGGGTATTCCCGCCCAAAGTCGTCACAGGCCGTCACGTTCATAAGGTTGTCCGTGGCGCATTTGCTGTCGCAGCTGTCACAGCTGTCACACGGGCACAGGTCGGATTTGGAATGCTGAGGGTCACAGAATGACACAGATACTCATTAGAGGTCATTATTGTAATTGTTACTCACACCGGCACAGTTGAGGGCGATGCACTCATTGTCGTAGACGTGACCCTTCTTGTCACAGACCCTCCCTGTGTGCTGCTGCTCAGCGCACTTCTCGCTGCAGAGGCTGCGGCTCAGCTCCCTGCCCAGCGCCACTGAGGAGCACAGGAGGAGTAACCACAACAATTTCATCCTACTCCACTTTTATTGCTTTATTATATTCAAATGAAGCGAGGCTTGTTATTTATATTTGATTGGTCAATGGTTTACGACCATGGAGAATGAAGAGAGTAGCGAGCAATCTGCACAGGTTCACTCTCAGAGAAGATCTAAAAATCGATTTTAAACTACTTTTGCAAAAGTCTCTTACATACAGCTGCAGACTTTATAAAATATCTAAAACGCCTTTTGCTCGTTGCAAATGCGATTCACTGTGTATTAGTCCCCTAATGAGTTGACACCACGCAAAGGCTGATCAGTCATAAATCTTCAAGTACAAGTGTCGCTGCTATGACGTGATCTATCCATTTTAAGGCCTAGGTACGAGATACTTAAAAGTAGTGTTTTCAGGACATAGCAATGATTCACGTGGTGGATCAATAATTGACGCTGCTTTCTGATTCACGTCTTTTGCTTTCCTTGGAAACGTCGCTGAGGCATCATCATCGGTTTTCCACCTTGTTAAATATTAACAGATTCAAACCTCCGACAAAAAAGTTGAGAGTCAGAACAATGGGAAAAACGCCTTCTTTAATCTTGATTAAAGTTTAGTTTTAAGAAGTAATTTCAACAGAGTTGATCCAATATTATCACTTTTAGGAATTTAACTTTAAAATTTATTGAATATGCAATAGAGAATTGAACATTGCTTTACAATATCATAAACACGTGATTCTTTCACTCCATTATTCAAAACATCTGCTTCTTCTTCCGTCTCCCATTTATTTCATCAAGCATTTTTGCACCCTAACAAACTTTCCTTCCGAGTTGACATCTCTCCTCCTCCCTTCGAGATAGCAAAGCTCATGTAATAAATAAATGAATGATGACAACCCCTGGCTTGGTGCACTACTATCATACTTCACAAAGAAGAAAAAGGCTTTAATTTATTAATAGCAGGAGTGAGCTCGTGTTGTAAAATAGGTCAGTGGGGGTCGATGACATTTTTGGATGTGACTCACAGAGAATCCTTTTTCTGACGAATGCTTATCAATGATTGAAGATGGCGAATTGCGTGGAACACGTTAAATGTCGTTAAATCCAACTCCTCCTTCCTGTCTTTTGTCTGCTTACTTTTTTACTCATATTATTATTATTTCGACTCCATTTTCGGCTTCAATTGAAAAGGGAATTCCAACCTTGACACACACGAGATCTCGGAATACCAAAATAAAAAAGAGACCTCATATTATATTATGATAAAAGTCGGACTTTTGAAAAGGAAGTTTGTGTGCTGGTCGGGTTTCCATATTTTAAAATGTGGCAGAGAGACACTTTTTATTCGCATATTTTGTTTGCTTCCATCTGCCACATTTTGTGAAATTTTATATCCGCCTCTGGCATGAAATATCCTTTCCTCGCCTTGACCATTAACACTGAAATATAATGAACCGGCATCCCTATATATGGAAATTCTCCCTGTACTAGACCATAGCTTGCACCCCTTCTCCAGAGGAAAGAGATTTATAGATATTGCTTTTCGTCAATACGGCGAGTACGCTCATGTGAGGGGATCTAATGTGGACGTCCAAGTCTGGGCGAGGAGGTGGCGGTGTTAATGTGTTGTAATGTGTTTTGCTCTCTCTCTCTCTCTCTCTCTCTTTGCGATGAAAATGGAGCAATCAGGAGATTCGAGAGAAAGAGGTCGAGAGCACAAAGTGTGGGGTCAGTAAAAGTAGTGATCGAGGCCACCTTGATCTAAAAGTGATCTGGTGTCGCTAAACTATTTTTAAAATTGCTCTAATGGACTCGTAAATTTTGTTTTGAGGTCTGTTTGTTGCGACTATTTTCAAGGCAATAATCAATAATGGCTACATTTCAATTCATATTTACCATCATATAATATTAATCTGCCTTTAATTATTGTTATTGTCGGAAAAAAGGATTTTGGTAACAATGGAGCCATTAAATTATGATGATTATATTTTCCACGGCCATGACAGCAGCAGGTTCTTTTCATATGACAGTCTTGGTGATTTGTAAACAATTTTGACTCCCTTTTCTTCTAAAACAACCCTTCAAGGCAAACAAAATCAATGTGTGGTTTTCGCTTTTTTGTGCAAAGGAGTTGTTACGGAGTGCACTGATTAAGGGATAATTAGACCCAGTAACCGCTAATTAAATCTTCCCTTTGTCACAAAATGTTAGTCGAAAATTGAATTTCCTTGTTGTCCATTTTGACTTAGATCCGAGATTAGCATCTGTTGTTTGTCAACCCTTAAAAAAGTCGGGAAAACAAACAGTCGTAAAACAGATTGGAGCCTATTTATTATTCCAAACTACGGCCGGGGTCTAAACAGATATGCCGGGAATCCTAGCTCTCATAATCACACTGAACCGTCGCTGTTATTATTACTCCCAAACGCGGTTAGAACCCATTTTCTGGAGCCATAAAACATGAGTTATGATCTATGGCAATAAAGCCAATAATCATTTCATTAATTCCAAGCCGTTTTTGTCGTGGGGGCGACATTGGGATGAGCTCAGAAAGGGTTTATTACGCTCTCGGCAAACTCATCATTATTGCCATACGTGAACAGGTTCAAGAATGGAAATGTAGCATTTATGAAAACCAAACCATTTTGGTTCAATGCTCATGTATGTTCACAACATTTTTCTCATGCATGTATTTCATTTTTTGCGTTCAGTGTGCCAAAAACACGCCGAGAGGAAGTCGTAAAACAAAGGCAGAAAATATCAATCAGGCAGTTTTACTTTTTATCGTTACATTCTAACGCTTCTTCTGGGCGCTTTCATGTGTTTCCGTCTGATGACAATGATTTGATTTCCTGTTGCAGTTCTTCTAAGTGTTTTACGATATGTCAATTAAATCGCGTCAAATTGTTGTTTTTATTTTACCGTTTTCTCACGGAGCTGGGAAATGCTGCTAGTAGTGTGTAAAATCTGCTTCAAACCGAAATGAATTGTTCAATACATCATATAAAGTTGGCATCTAGTCCACTTTTGACCAAATTTTCGCGATTTTATTTTTTTCTTGCAACAGGTGGCAGTCATATTTCATATTTCTTTGGACAAATAAAGATTGTATTTCCGGACTTTGGAAGACTAAGAAAAAAAGATGGCAATTTTGCGGCTGAAGACGAAGCGAAGGCAATTTTTGGCAGGTGCTAAAAGATCTGAAACGGGGGAAAAGGAGGAGGGAAACAATTTTTGGCTTTACGAATGTTGCGTGAGCATTTATAAACAGTTTACACATTTAGAAAAGCCACTGGATCTCTGGTCTGTAGTTAATATTGTTTAAGATTAAATGCATGTCAGCCCTAAAGCAAAGTGAAAATACTTACAAGCTTTTTTCAAAGATCACGCCACAATTTTGCAAAATTGATTATTTTCATTTTCACACGATCGATGCCAAACATTTTTGCGAGCATTTCATACGATAGGGTGGAATTATCGTCATCTTGTATTTTACCATGAAATGATTATTGTCATTATTAAGCTCCTACATCATAGAGTTCCTTCGAAGCGTTTCAGACTGCGATACTTAATATTGGACATTTTCCACGCATCAAGAAATGTTTTTGTCGTTACGCCAGAATTGGTTTTTCCCTCCAATGACAACAAGTATGAAAAGGTTAGAGCAAAAAAGCATCTCTGAAAACATACATTCATTTGCACGACACGGCAAAAACAGAGACGAGACAAAAGCATGTGTACAAAAACAAGCTTAAATATTTAATTCAGACACGAATTTCAACGCCGGATCTTTCGTTTACGGCACTAAATTGATAATTACAAAGCTGAAAGGATCTAAGAAGACATGCAGCACAGGGGCGTTGTATTGAAAAACATCCAGATGTTTGAACCGACTTTTTCCCAGGATGCATTGTTGGCTAAAAGAGTTTCATATCATGTCACTGTGTGACAACGACAACGATTCAAAGCCGGACGCGATGACATGACTTTGGTCATACCTGAGTATCAAAAACCGTTTTCATGGAAGCGGAAATGAACTTCTTTTCTGCTAATGCTGAAACTATCAATTACGCTCAGCCGTGATTGACTTTATTTATAGATAAAGCAGCGACGATTTTTGTTCCATGTGACTCACAGTCGGTCGTCGTTGCATGCTAATGATATCATAGGATGATTGAAGGGGAGGAGTTTTTGGACTGACTGGTGAGCTACAATTTATATTTCAGTACATTCCCAGGACTAAAACGGTTGTCGTCACATAAAAGAAGACCCCGGTTGGAGGTCTTGAAATGAATCCATCTTGCATTCATAACTGATTTGCCCTCATTAGGAGCTCCAAGAGTTGTGCTGTGTCAACAAAGACTAGGATTGATATTAATCCCCCTCTGAATTATTTTGACTCTCCGTTTGCTCACACGCAATGATGAAGCCATGACGATGCAACAAAAGGGTTGACACTTTGTGTAATATTCAACATTATAAAACCTAGTCCACAATAGTAAATAATAAACAAAATGGCATCCCTAATCCCGGTCATTAGCAACTCTAGTTCGTTGTATCAACTCGTTCCTACTGCATTTAGTCAATAATCTGCTTTCGCGTTTTCAACCGCTGCAGCGGCTTCGTTCGATGCATGCTTTCATTTCCTACTACACATGCAAAAATGGAGATATTCTTCCCATTTTTGCCATCGTTAAAGGCTCATTTGCGGTTAAGACTGCACTGGCAATAAATGTATGCCAGACATTAATAGTGGGGGCTTTTCTGTGTGGAACAATTATATTTATGTATCTGTGGATCAATACTGCACATTGAAAATTATAGACGCTTTCCTCCAGTGGAAGCCAAATAATGCACAATGTTTTATTTTTGCTCAACAATAGATCTCTCTTTTCCTCTTCCCCTGCACTCCAGTTTTCCTCCTCCACTCACTAATTGATAAATGCAAGTTTGTTTTACCTGCGGGTGTTTTGCGCACACAAAGAAAAGAGAGGAGCTTTTTACCAAACCATTAATTTCGATCTTGTTGTTACTTTTATTAATCGTTTTTGTACTTCCGAACTAAAATCGTGACCAAAAGAGCATTACTTCCCCCACTCTACCAATTAAACATTTTTTCGTATCGAATCAATTTTGTATCGCATGCATCCGAGGATTATTTCACGGGAAAAACACATTTTTGCTGGCTCATTAGAGTTCAGCCAGACTGACAATTACAACGAGAATTCTCTGTTTGTTCGCTGTGAAAATGAAATTATAAATTAGGTTTTTGTGAGCACGATAATTGTCTGTCTGAAGGTGAAAATCGAACGAAAATGGACTTGAAATGAGAAATAATGACACTAATTTACATACATAAGCTACGTGGGTTCATTCTTGGACGCGTGGCACACTTTCTACGTATGTCTTATTGTAAATATTCCCTTTGAAACCATTTCAAACCATCTGTGTTTGACAGTTGAAATGATATTGAAGATTTACAAAATGCAAGGATACAAAATCAGGAAAATATGTCCCAACAAAGTTGAGAACGATTTCTTTCGGTGTCACGATCAGTGAACGCTCTCGTAACTTTTACATCATGATTTGCATAAAAGGGGCAAAAAGACGACTAAACGCAGGCAATATCCTGCTGATTTGCTTCACGTGAACACATTTTTTGAAAAGAAAGTGCATTTAGAGAGGTCTAAAAGTCGTCGTGTAGTTAAGAACCAGTCATGCGCTTATGGCTAGACTCTGCATGCAAAAAACGTGCTTTAACCGTTCAAAAGGGATCTCTCTATTAAACAATCATTGACAGCTGAAGTGATATATGTACACAAAATACAACAAAGGCATTTGCAGCAGGGCAGATGCAAAGAGAACACTTTTGAAATTCAGTCTCCAGTGTTGATTACATTAGATTTCACGGGCATTTATTATACTCCGTGTGAGTTGAGTGGCTCTGACATAACACGTTAGCGGTTGGTAAAAAAGAGGAATATTGGGTTAAATTGAGCCGCAGGGGGGATTAAAATACTCTTTCATTCAAGTGCTCGATCTGTTTTGATAGCGTATTAATAATAACTTTTTGTGATGGGGGTTACCTTGAATTATTTATACACATTTCTGGTGTCAGGGGGAAAATAATGAAGAGGCACCGTGGATAATTTTATGGGCCATCAAAAAGTTTTTGAGGCTTAAAAATGAATGAAAGTGTTGGGAATACTTTTATTAAAACATCTGCCTTCAAGGGGTTTATAATGCAAATTGTAACATATTTAGGCTTTTTGTACGTATCACCGCAATGACATTAAATACTCCAGCTGCTATTTTTATCATCTGTGCTTTCAGACAGTTTTGGGGTATTAAGACATCATTGGAATATACGCAAAACTCTCTCCCCATACAGCCAATATATTCTGTTAGCATAATCATATTACATTTTGGGGCATTTTGAGAATAGGAAGCTAATGAAGCAGACGCACTGCCAACAGAATATTCCTATTATTATTGTGATGTTACTTTCGCCCCCAAAACTGAATTAATTTACACCTACACACACAAACGTTCGACTAATCCCGGTAACAAAAATGTGGATATTCCTCGCCATGAATATTATTGGGAGGAAAGCCAATGATTGACCTCCGAAGCGGAAGAGAGTGAGAATTCCGTCTCCAGCCAAAGAGATGAACACGATTTTTATCACAACCTTGATATATCCTGATAAGAAACGTGTTAACAATCCATACATGGTATCATATTTTGCAGAAATAGCTAACAACACACAGTTATTTGGCGTCGGTTAAGTCCACGTATGTGTCAAACCCTTCTGGTCTAATGCGTCCCTTCCGACCGAGTATTGTTCTCACTCAGCTCTGCTTATGTACATAACACACCACTAACACTTTAATCGTGTGTGAATAAAACCCCGAGAGATCTCCTTATTCTACCCAATCCGGAAGCCCAAACTATATCGACTCTTTATCCTAAAACAATTAATAATCCTTGTACTTGTCGTACTACACAATTTCTGTTCCCACATGTGCCGACAGCTTTGATGACACAAAGAGTGGCCCGGCCGTCTGGAGATCCTTTCAGCGTGGCAGACGGAGCGAGAGGAGTAAATTCGCTTTTCAACAACAGACTGAGCAGGGAATGTGTTCCGAAATTGTATAAAAGATGGGAGAGAGGTTGAAAAGATTAATCGTCGGCGGTGGGTTCGGGAAATGACGCCGATATGTCTCCATGGAAGAAGAGCTGGAAGGAGAAAGCGGAAGCGTGTGCGGTTTAGAGGCCGTCCCAAGGGAGGTCAAAGGAACCTCAGTATGACATGCTTTAAATATTAATATATTAACTTTTTATTAATTTAATAGCTCAGTAACCTTGCTTGTTTCTGAGTTTAAGCTATTTGTACTTGAACAAATCATACAACATTTTCACTACAAACCCAATCTTGCAAATCATGTTACATTAACTCTTGCTACAATTTCTGTCATGATGCACCATTAACAACAGGGTGCTACAGAATCTACATCACAGGAAACGGTGCTTCTTTATTAAAACAGTTATTAAACCACCCTGTTCCACATTCAAGCACCCCACACAATATACATAACGCACAATATGAAAGCCCCCTCTTTTCAGACAATTGGTTGTGTTCCCATTTTTGAAAAATGAATTGCAGCAGAGTCCGAATAAAGGAAAAAAGCTCGTTGAAAAGCGAAGATGACGAGGTTAATTTTCTGGAATGAGTCTGGGAGAAGGGAATTCGGTGTCATTTCGGCCAGACGGTTTGTTGTCTAGTCAAGTTTTGCACCAAAATGAAGTACAGAAATCAAAGGGAGCTATATTTGTTTACGAGGGTAGCGTGCTTTATGTACAATGTCTGGAAAGGTTATTATTTGATCCGATGCCGCACTGAAGGTTAACTAGACTATGGACTCTAACCTCTAACTTTCTCAGGACAATGTCTCTACTTCCATTGTCCAAATACCCCTGTAATAATGACTATTGATCCTTGTCCTACACAGATCCCATATTATTAGCTTTCCTCCTTCCACAGGGAGTCGTGTTCCAATCTACATCTTCCAGACAGAGAGACAATTGAATCAGTCTGACATTTACAACACTGATCTTGGAGTTCCTAATAATGTAACTGCTGCTGCTGCTGTCTCTCTCTCGTTCTATAAAACTTTTGGGAGGAGAGACAAGTCAGCCTTTTTATTCCTTTTTGACTGCCCACGCGTGCGGAGGCAGCAGGTATTATTGAGACGTAAAAAGGAGGCCTTAGATCGTCTTCTGATGATGGAATGATATCCTTCGTTTTCGGATCATTGGACTTATATTTTTTCAGATTCTTTTGTAGGAGTTTTTATATTATACCAAATATATGAGCTCAGAGGAGGAGAAGGTGAAGAGCAAAAGAAACATTCTTGGCAGGGAGCACACTGGAGAGATCCTTGACGGATGAAGAGGAGGAGAAAGAGAAGAGAGAGAAAGAAAGAAAGAAAGAGAGAGAGAGAGAGAGAGAGAGAGGAAATGTAAGAAGTCTGAAAATGGACTTGAAGTGGATGATGAGAACGGCTTTCAAATGATGACCTCTAGCTACCTTCCAAGATATGAATCCACCCTTCTTACTTTCTTACTTCTCCATTATAGCCTCTGGCTGAAGCTAATCACTGAATGTCAAAGAAAGAATGAGATGAAATCGTTGGGGGAATAAAGATGAAAGGAGAGTAGAGGTGATTATTTCCCCCTTTTCTGGCTGGATTATGACATATTTCGTTCGACCAAAATTTCAGATTGCGTCCATCAGAAAAATTGCTTCTTCAAACAAACTTTCTGTCTAGTGAAGAAAAGTTTTACTGACGCAAATACCAAACTTTCTCATTCATACATTTTAATTGTGAAACGGAAAAATAAAGTTCACTTTACTTAATAGCAGTAGTTTTTGAGATAGTACAATATTTGGCCAATCTGCCAATATTGATCAGTCTTACAAATCGATCCTCTTACATCCACTACAACGCTTCCATTTAACGTTATTTGAACGAGCGATGCAATAAAATTATACAAACACGTTGTAATTGAGCCGTCTTATTTCATGTCGAACACACATAAAAGTGTCAAGAACTGAATTAATTCCAATATCAAAGCAATCAATAGATATTTTGCCTCCTCGTTCTCTCTTTGAAACTCCACTTAGCAGCAGATGTTCAAAACTCGGTTTAAAAATGCAACAAAAAGCTTTTTAAAAATTAAGAGCATTTTAGCTGTCAGTGACAGGCTCGGAGCATTTAAAAGAGTCCTTGCTGCAACGCTACTGCTGACGTCGGTATCAATCATGATTTGTATCTGGTGCAAAAATCTATTTTAAACCTACATGTTATGCAAATGAATTGGAACGGGAGATGGATTTGATTGATATTTAAGCTTTCTAAATACCACTAGATGGATAATAATATAAACAGCCATACTTTGCCCCGAGTTCTTTTTCGTCCCAATCGATTCTCCCCGAGCCATTATTATCAACACCCTTTTGTCACTCAATTTCCCATTGATAAAAACTCTCTCCTGCTTTCTATATTTATTCCACGTAGCTATTCCTCCTTCTTCCCCTGGGGTGTGGCTCGCGCTCACTGAGCTAATAATGCCACTACTACCAAATGTGTTCTGTACCAACAGAAAAATAACAGCAGAGAGTAAATAGAATGAAAGAATGTCGGTTGTCAACAAACTATTTGATCGAGAGATCGTTTATATTGCTGCACAAGTTTTAATATTACGACTTGCATTTATGTATAAATGTTTACTTGATCATGGTGTAAAAAAGCTAGGCAGAGGGCAACCACCTTTTTATATGTAATAAAAATAAGCTCAAAATTCATGAGGGCAATATGCCATTATTATTCTTGGAGAACGTTTTCTTAGTTTAATAGGAAGGGAGAGCTCCGTCCAAAAGGTTCTTTTTTTCAAAAATGAAAGCTTAAATCCGTTTTAACTCGCAGAAGTCAGATGGAATAAATCCCGTGTGCAAACATATATTATTCTGCATCTCTCCTGTTAGCGCCGGAATAAATATCAATTTGAAAACTCGAATTGGACAAGAAGGGTGCTTCTACCGGGGGAGTCGTATTTTCTCAACGGAGCGGCTAAACTTGTACCGTTTTCTGTATCCTCGGGGACTTCTTTGCAGCAGATCCCTCGCCCGAGGCTTCCTAACGTTGACACCCGACATCGTCGTTCGATTGGCGAGAGTCTTCTTCTCCCTCCAGGGTCAAAGGTGACATCATTCAAAGGACAAGCAATGTTAACGTGGGGACAGACATATTTTTTCGAGAGATAATGGCTCATTTGGAGCGCAAGCTCGTGGCGGAATGGTTAGCGTGCCAGACTTCCATGCAAGGGGGCCAGGGTTCAAATCCCGGACCCGGATTTTTCAAATGCGCCAAAAAGCTGCCACACCCA